>VYXF01010817.1:1541458-1577296 GCA_013397295.1 Polioptila caerulea | reverse complement strand
TTTTTTTTTTTTTGGTAAATATTTCCCTTTAAATCACTGTGTGTTTACAGTGTAAAAATGAATCCGGAAAGCACTCACACCTGTTTCTGTTCAGTAACTGCTGCACTGAGGTATATGTAATGTGCTTAAAGATAGAATAAATATCTAGACATTATTACATCTGTGTGCAAAGGGTGGTAAATTAGATCCTAATTACATTAACAGGGATTCTGCCTCCTAGCTTAAATTTTACATGAGCACTCTGTAAAAATCCAAAAGCTCTGCTGTGGTTTCTTTACGAGCTGGTGATTACAGCTACTTCCTATGCGGTCACTAAATATTCTGTTTACAAATAAATGAAGAAGCTTTGAGCCAACTTGCCAGGGTAATAATCCGTGCTTTTTATTTTTTTTTTCCCCAGCAAACCTTTACCACATAAGCATGGCAACAATCAGAAGCCCCGGCTTCATCTAATTACTCTATCACATAATTTCACAAATTGCCTTTTCACTGGGGAGCCAAGTGCAAAACACGCTCACAGTGGGATTTCAGGCAGCAGCTTTCATTTACTACTCATTTCTTGTTAAATTAAACACAAAAACACCAGTTGTGTGAAAGAAGTCAAAAAGAATGCTTGCAAATGAGCCAGACAAGTGTATCTTATATTTATACCATTTGCACAAAATAGCTCATTGGCAAGCTGGATTTTTAACGGCACCATTAACATCTTTAACCCTTTTAAGGCCTGGCATGAGGCTGGTAACTGGATCATTCTGACCAAACCCAACCCAGCAAAACAGCACCAGGCAGCGGATCAGCCTTTTCCTTTTGTTCCTAACTGGGAAGAGAGGCAGCATGCCCCGACTCTGCCTCCACGTAAACCCTCTAGCTGACCAGGAGTTAGAGGACAAAATTGATTCCACGAATTTCTGGGTATTACACCCACCTAATGCAAGGGAGGGAACGGTTCTAGAAATAAATCAAGTGGGATTTGTAAGCACAATTTTGCTTTCATCCAGGACAGCCCTCCAAGGTGTGGGGTACCAGTGAGACTTGGGGGCACAGGGACCAGGAGGACCAGACCCCTGCTAATTATCTGAGAGTTAACGAAGGCAGGATTGCAAGCCGCCACCCAGGAACACAAATTATTTGGAAAATGATTGCAGCCAGTGTACCATCGCTGGTGGAAGTGAACCAGAGGTTACACCACTCTAAAATGACATTTTGTACATCAACAAGTACAAAACTAAAACACGACCATTAGTAATTAAAGCTGCTCCTTTTGTAGCACCAAAGCCAGCAGGTCAGGTACCATTTTACACCAGAAACCAGCCTTGACGGCTGCAGATTTGCCAACACTATCTACACAGGGAAAAAAAAAAAAACATTAGCAGCAGCTGTCTGTGTGCCTCGACATTGAAAATCCTATTCATACAGACAGGTGGAGTAATTTAAAAGCCAATGTGGTGCAATTTTGATGCAAGTAATGCCACTGTTTACTAAAATGCCATATTACTGCTGTTTATGAAAACATTACCAAAATTGCATTTTATTCATAAGAATCCCAGGGTTTGGGTTATTACCAGTTTCAAAATTATCCCGACCCCAACTGCAGCTTACAGCCCTCTGGGGTTTACAACCTGCTGCACTGACAGACCCGTGCTCAGGTTTCAGCAACAAAATCAAGGGTTTATCCTCTTTGCCATTCCCACACAATCACAGAGCAGTTCCTGGATCAGCACAAAATCCACAGCAAAAAAGCAGAGGTCTGCCAGTGAATCTATTAACCAGCCAGATTGTCTAATAGGGCATTTACCTTCCCAAAAATATCGTTAGGAACCCCAAAGGCTCTGTCTGACATGAGTAAGGATGGCCTAGGAAGAAGAGCATCACTTCAAAGCTGACTTTAGAGTAACCAACAGAGCAAGGCACCCAAGGCAAAGTCCCACCATTTACTTTCTGAGTTCAAAAACAGTTCTTGGAAAACATCTTTATATCATGAGCAGCCCGTTGGTTTTACTAATGTGACTCAAGTGACCACTCTGGTGTCACTAACATGACTACCTTGCTTTTTTGGATCACTGGGACAGAGGATCCATTGTGAGAATAGTTTTTTTTTGTGGTTAGGCTTTTTTAAAAAGTACTTCCAAATGCTTAATGCTGCACAAGTTTGGATTACAAAGGGCCAACCAGTAGCCAAGAAAAGAATACTCATGCTATAACTAAAATCTGAGAAGTATTTTCTGGGCAGAAGTTTCTGCTTCATAAAGCAAAAGATGAAGTGGTGAGGCTCCTAGACCTTGCCTTATTAAAATGATGGCCCACCACTGAAGTGAAACGAGCACTCCACTAAATACTCTGGGTCTAAATCAGGCAATGATGCAAAAGGCGAGGTAAATTAGATAACTACATATTAACTTAAACTCTTTTCTGCCTACTTACCTTCTCTCCACACATATATTTAGCACCGCTGTAGCTTACAGGGTGAGGAGCTGGAAGTACAATGATGACTCATCAATAAGATAAGATTGGTTGGACTTGATAATCTTAAAGGTCTTTTCCAACCTTAACAATTCTATGAATACATTTGTTCCATGAATAACGACTCTATGAATATTGAAAATTGGATTTTCAGCTGAGCATTTTGTTGGAAAGTATGGCATTACCCATGGAAAATTTTAACTTACACCACCAAAAAACAGTTTCCCTTCCAAAGGAAAATTCTTCTCTGGGTAATTTTGATGGGCAGACAGTAAACATAAGTACTTAATATTAGGAACTAGAGCCTCTTGAATAAATGCAACAAGAAAAAGCATGCAGCTGAAACAGCACAGATTCTGTGTAGCTGAAGGTAAATGCAGGAAAAGGGAAACAAAACTTTTTAAAAATGGGTAAAAAACCAAGTCACTTCTCATGCCTGTCTTGGAGCAACAAACAGACAATAGTCACCACAATATCACTGCTTTGGTTCATCCAGACAAGGGTTAAGTCCATGCAAACAGATGCAGGAGAGTGTATGCCAGAGCAAGGGAATGCATCTTACACAACTTGATGTACCACTTCCAAATGTGACCCTATTTGAAAGGCAGCTTATCTTACACCACAGATTAACACATCTCATCAGATATGCGCCCAACTGGTTTGGTGCCTCATATTTTGGCACTTTACCTGATCTGATTAAGTCATTTGCTAGCACACTGGCATGCTGTGAAACTGCTTCAAGAGTTAGATTTCCAAAAAAAAATTAATACTGACACTTACATACACAAGCATATCTGAGAATCAACATAGGCTCTTTTGTAGCAACCATGTTAGAGGACAAGCTAAATAAACAATTAATAATGAACAACCAAGCCCATTAATTTATCCTCATTTCCTGTTCACCCACTGCTTGCCAAGATACTGTTGCTGCCTTTAATACACTTTATATTGCAAACTATTCACCAAAATATTTCCATGGATACTTCCAGATTTAAAAATTGGTGACCAAACTTTTTCCCTCCCTCTCTGTCTCTCTTCCAAAGGTGATACTTGAATTTTGTATGTCTGCTTTGACTGCAGAAAGATAGTGCATCATGTAACACATTGCTGTGTCTTGACTGGAGGAGGCTAATTTCAAAAATGAAGCTGCACTCGCAAAATATCACAGCTGCAAATATAAAAAGAAAGGAGAGGGTGGAGAAGATAGAAAAGCATCTACTGCTGACTTAAAAATTCTTATTACTGCAAACATTCTTTCTGGTAAACTCATTTCCGAGAATATTTATGCAAACAAAAGGAGTTCTAGTACAACCAGAGCAAGAGTAATTTAGCATCTGAATTAATGTTTATCATGTTTCAACTTTTCAGTATTCCCTTGCTTCTACTCAGATGTTAAATTCTGCTCGTGTCTAAATACTAATGTGTTTCAGCAGCTTCAAAATAATTCAAATTCTTTAATGTGCTAGTGGCTTCCACTTTGGCACAATAGTGCCTCAAAGCTAGAAACTGTGCGAAACTGGGAAAAATGCAGGATAGAACTGGAATAAACACACTCTCTGGGGATAAACACACTCTCTCTTTCTTTCTTTCTCTCTCTCTCTTAAATCTTGTTGGCTCAGGTTATTGGCTACCTTCTGATTTCAACCAAAATACTCCCCTGGATCGCTGCCATTCCCAAGACCTGCGAGGAGCCTCGATGAGACGTTATATACCCTGTAGTTTAAGACATGATGGCTGTCTTCAATAGAAATGGAGCTAAATCACAGGTGTTAAAAAAAACAGATGCTGTAACTACACCACACTTCTGAATGTGAGAAGAGCCTAAGTAAATAATCTGTTATCCTAGAACTAACTGACTAAAGCACCCTCTATTTTTCCTTCCTGTTCTAAAACCAAAGGTTTGTAGGACAGCTCAGCACTGACAACTTAAATAATCTACAAGACAGTGTATGAGACATGCTCTTTCCAAGAAATCGTGAAACTGGAGCAACAACAGCATCGCCAAGGGTATCACCCAAAACCCAACAGGTTTCTTTTAAAATGGCAATATTCACCTCGTGTTAGAAAATGGACCAATCCTTGGAAGCTGGACAGCAAGTCCAAGCCACAAATTTGAGGACAATTAAAGAAAACACTGGAGGTTCAGCAGTCACTGTCCTCCATAAAACTCTGAAGGGTTAAAATGTTAATTCAAAGACCCTTACCTAAATCCTTTCTGTCCTCCTTTCTGGAGCCCCAGAATAATTACCTTCTCCCATAATAACATTTCCCATTTTCTGCCATTGGAAGTGACTGCCACAGCACCTCCCACAGCAGAAAGGAGCTGAGGACCCTCCTTGTGGGTTACTTGCACCCATCTGTGTTAGATGCCTTGGTTGGATGTTCTGACAGGTCTTCCTGCTGTCGGGAGCAGGAAAAGCCCTGGCTCCCACATTCCCAGTCAAGAGGATGGCGGTGCATGAGTGACTCAAGGCAAGCTAAAAATCCTGGCTTTTCCCAGGAATTTGGGACAGCTGGCACTGAGAAGTCTTGCAGATGTGGAAGAAAGCTTTTTACAGCTTTGTCCACAATAAAATCAAGTGAAAGAGGAGACTTGCGTATTTGGGATAAAGTGGGAGGACACCCCCACCCATTCTGAGTCCAATAGATGGAAATCTGACCCCTGTTACGCAGATGAGCTCCAGGAGCCCTCTGGCATTTTGCAGAGCAAGTACCAGTTGGTGCAGGATGGAGACTCATTGTAAGTTGCACTTTTTTGTAGGGGAAGGAGAAAGGGGTGTTATTTTGTTTTAATGCTTCCAAATCTCTCAAAAGGAAAACAAAGAAAACTTGGTTTAGCCAAGTATTTTCCCCTTTCCATGTTTTCAGTACCCTTGCTTTGTACCCATCTACCCTTTCCCTATACTCCCTTCCAAAACCAGGCAAGCATCCCACACGGGAGTGGGGGCAGGCTGCCAAATTAACCCCATGCTTCTCCCAAGGCAAAATCTCGTAACTACGGAGGAATGAGAAAAGACATGAAATCCACTTGTTTTCACTTTGAAGAGTAGCTAGCCAGTAAAATATTAATATAAAAAGAAAACGTATAGAATTAAATGGTATAAGTTTTCTCTCACAACAGCATCCTTGATGCGATGGGGACTATTTTTCTCAGCTAGAGTCAAAATACCTACTTCTAATAAATTATTTTACAAATAACAGCTTTACTAAATAGATTGCATATTGCTTATTTTAAATTTTCTTGTTTAAGCAATAAAGGTTTAAAAATCCAGATACATAATAGAAAAAATCCTTTCACTTTAAAGTCAACATCTTTTAGCCATGTCTTTTACTTTCTGCTCAGTCTCCCCTTTCAGTAAGATTTAACCTCTTAAGGAAATTGTTTTAAAAGCAGTTAAAAATAATGATTAAATTATGGGATTTACATGAAAGAAATCCTCAGCCCATTCATTTTTTTTTTAAATCATGGCAATTTGTTTTTTAAAAGGTGTTTGAAGTCCTTGAATCTACCTCTTGGCACCATTAAAAGAGAGTAGTTTATAATCCCCTAATGTGCTTAAATAAAGCCTTCAATAGTTTAAATTGTTATTAAACATCTTTTGGGATTATAATTTTATGGCTTTTTTTGCCTGATTAGATGATGAACGTGAAGATCATCAAATACTCATCATATAACAAACCAATTACATCGTATAATCCCCAAAATGAGGTTTGAATCCCAACATTTTAAATTAAGCTGGATTTAAAGGATGCAGAGTATTCACAGTGAGTGAAAAAAACACTTGAAATGACACCCCACTAACTCCCTTCTCCTAGTTTTGAACAAAAAGGAATTTATATCAAATCCAAATAACCAATTTATACCAATAATACCATTGCTGGGACAAAAGCCTAGGATGGGCTGAAGCAGAAACTAACCCTGTTGCCACAATTAAATTTACACAGATTTATCTGTAAGCAAGAGTATTTTTTAATTCCCCTTCCCCCAAACTTTCCCCTTATTTCACAATCCCTGCTGAGGGATGTACATTACAGTGAGAAAATATGCTTGAAAAATTTGGGGGGAGAGACAAACCCTGAATGTTAAGTTATCAAAAAAGGTTTTTAAAAAAATTTTTAGAAGTCTAAAAGGCCTGAAAAACATTGTTGGGCTGCAACACACCCTGAAATTATCCTTAGGATGACTTTCTGAAGCGAAGCACCAGCACAGAACTGGTTTGCCCCAGTCCCTCTTCCAGCCCCTGCCATGGCATTCAGTGCTCACCTGATGCCACTCCAAAAGCCTCTTCTTAATTTTGGCTCAACTTTACCAGTTCTCCGCCAAATTATTATTATTTTTTTCTTTTATTCCACATAGTAACAAGCTTCCATATAAAATTAATAGCAGAATCCTAAAAACAGATTTCATAAACCTCTAAATTTTACAGATGGTGTCATAAGCAACCATGAAAAATTTCAGAAAGCTCCACAACTACATTTTGCCCAACTAACAGCCCACCTGAGCAGCTCTTCCAACCCAGATGTTAAGTCAAAATTAAATCAGAACAACAAACAGTTAAAAAAAATCCTGTAAAGTCCTAAGCATGAGTCTAGTCAGCACTTTTACAATTGTTTTAGCTGATTGTTTTTGTTGTTACTATTCCAAGAGGGGGGAAAAAAGGCAAACTGGGCAATTTCATCCCCTGATTTATCCCTTGAAAAGCTTCAGAGCATACTGCCTGCATCTGCAGGGAACATTGCTTGCCTACCCTTTGGGCATACATCAACTCAGTTCTGCACATCAGTCAAAATACTGGGGGGTAGCAAGGGGCTGGAGCCTGACACTGAGTGGTAACTGCTGCCCAAACACTTCAGCATCCGGAGAGAAAAAAATGAATTTCCTCCTAAGCGTGAAACAAGAACTAGGGGACCAGCCTTCGGAAATGAAGTCAGTACACAGAGGAAGACTTAAAGCCCTTGGAGGTGGAATAACTGCACAGAAGGAATGAACCCAACCTATCCACTTTAGAAAGACTGTATTTGTCCAATATTTACTTTAAGTCTTCCAACCAATCATCATTAGTATGACAGACACAGC
Organism: Polioptila caerulea; assembly: GCA_013397295.1. Taxonomy (NCBI): domain Eukaryota; kingdom Metazoa; phylum Chordata; class Aves; order Passeriformes; family Certhiidae; genus Polioptila; species Polioptila caerulea. Next base: position 1,569,759 of record VYXF01010817.1, on the reverse strand, counting down.
AATTACCGTCTATTTTATTTAATCCCATGCCACTGATGGGCATTAATATTACAATTGTAAAAAAAGTTTGCTTTTGAAATGGAGGACTCCCAACTAACACCCCAGTTAGGAAGCACCAATGGTCAAGGGGATGCTGGATTTTGCACTTAGCTGCTGCTCATTTCTTCTCTGCCATTTTTTCAGATGGCAAAGTGAAGGCAGGTGAAGAGCTGGGGGCAAAAGGGAGTTATCACCAGTTGTGACATATCCCCTGCCTGAACAGAACCACCCCTCTGTCTTTCCTCACCTGGCACTTTAGGGAGTACCTTGTATTCACCCTACAAAAGACCAAACCCACTGATAAATAAATGGGTAAACAAACAAACAAAAACTGTGTGTTTCCTCAGGATGTTCTCCCTCCTGCAGCAAGGACATCAGGTGGGCCACCACTATACCACTGTGCAGTGTTAAAAGAGCAGCCATGAAGCCCAGATGCCCTCAAAAATGAACAATTCCTTCAGTCCCTTCCCCCACTACTCCTCAGCTCTGATCACAGCCTGGGTTTGTTTTGGGTTTTTTTTGCAGCCAGGACAGCATCCCAAGCAGCCTGTAAACATGCTCTGTTGCTCTAGCACTTGGAAGAGCCTACAGTGTTCTCCAGACATGTTTTAAGCTGAGGAAACTGTCCAAGATCCTACCTAGGGTCTGTCTCAAGGTCCTGCCAGAAGGTTGGACGGGATAAATCCATCCTGCTTTACTGAATTGATCAGGTAAGTCTGGATCTACCACGCTGCCAGGAGAGGAGAAAGCTTCCCTGCAATAAAACCTGCATGCTTCACATGGCTGGGCTGGCTCAGCACAAGGGATGGTGGATTTTTAAAGCAAGCTTTAGCTCAGTGCTACAAGGTAGAAAAGGCAGCATTGCACAGGTCCTGAGGGGAATGGTTCTTTCTGTATTTGAGTCTTCCAGAAGCAGAGACCACCTTACAAGCAGATATCCAGATGCTGTCTCATAGGGACTGCTATGAGCCCTGCAGCTAACTTAGCAGGCAGTCTCCTCTTTAGAACACTATTACCACACAGAAGAAGAGTGAAAAGTCACTAAAACCCTGCACCTAACCCAGGTGAAACAGTGAGGGAATCTGTTCAGCCTGTTCTCTGGTCCTAAAACTAAGCATGGAATTAGCTACAGGGTCAGGTCAAACTGATGCAGTTAAATGCTCTACACAGGGCAGCTCCCACCACAAAGGCTTTTCAGAGACACCCAGTAGCCTTCTGCCATATTCCCAGGAAGGCATTTGGAGGGGAGGGACCTGGTCCAGGCTAAGAGTGTGCTGGAGACTGCTCAAACAGTTAACCAGGATCGACCTGTGTGTTCCTGTGCTCAGATCTGGGTGATGCTTTATTTACTAGCACAAACACAGCAATAGGCCACTTTCAGGGGAAAATATTTATACTACTTAATTTGCAATTCCTCACTGGAAACTACAGGAATTGACATGCAGTAGTTCAGTGTTCCCTGTTGTGCCTTGTCCTGACTGCAGGGCTTCCAGGGCCTCCCCTGATTCCTGAACCTAACCTAGGTGCATCAGGCTGGTGTGAGCACTGCTGCTGGCACAACACCCATGGACTGTGATGGGGGTGGATGTCCTTAACCTCACATCCACCTGCAGAGAGATGCCAGGTGTCAGCTCATCTTGGGTGAGGACCTACAGAGGGGGAGCCATCAACATCAAAGGGCCCTCTGCCTTTGGAAGTGATGGCACTGAACACGCCAGACAGGGCTGAGGACCTGGCAAAGCTGGGGCATGGCTGACAGGGAGTCTGCCAGAGAGAGAGATTAACCTGGAGATATCTGAGGCCCTCTCTGGCCTCCGAGGAGTAGGGCTCCAACATGAAGGTTCATTCATAGCAACCCAGGACCGCACAGGACAGGATTCCCTGCCTGATCCCCGTGCTGACAAGAGTCATGGCAGATATCTGGTTTCTTGGCTCAGCAGGGGATGGAGGGGTGATGTGCATGAGCGCTTCCTCCGCTTTACGAGTACACCCTTGGCAGAGCTCCCACCAGCGCTGGGCAAGCTGGCCAGCTTCTAGTTTCATCCTGACCCTAGCTACAGGCAGAGGAAAGAGTCAGCTACTGGGGTTAGAGGCAAGAGCCCTTCTTCACTACCACCTGCAGACACCCCAGCAACCCTTGCCTGACCCTTATCCTCCTGGCACAGAAAGGCTGAGGCAAAAAACCCAGGGCTCAAAGCCCAGACCCCCACAGTGGATAAAAAAATAGGGACAGATTACCACAATTTGATGAAGAAGGAGAATGGCATTAGAAACACTTTCCTAAATGCCAATGTTATAAGGTATGGTACATACTATAAAGCCTTGAAAGCAGCTCCAGAATCCAGCTTAACCCCACACACCTGTCCAGAGCTTTGATTTCTAATCCCAGGAATAAAAAACCCCATACAGGTAGCTGTGGTAACAGAAATAACTGTGCATACCCCCACCACTTCCTAACATTAAATACGGGGTAACTTATACTCTGGGAATGAGAACGTCTCAAAGAAAAAAATTATACTTTGCTATTAAACCAGATACATTCAGACCTTTCATCATGAAGCTTCTGATGATCTCTGACAAACATCTGAATAAGGTCTTTGTTTGCTTTTGGCTTTGTTTTTTAATCTCTCCAATTGTTTTCTGCAGTTCTCTGGAGCACAGAACCAGGGGCCAAATGCTGCTCTGTGCTCCAAAGCAGCAATTCCCACTGCAAAGCAGGACAGGTCTGCAAGGTTATATTCATATAAGCTTTAAGTAAAAATCACATTTGGTAGTGATGTCTTCTTAACAACTGCGTCTCAAACAAACAAACAAATCTAAAAACAACACACACACAAAAAACCCCCCATACCATAAAAACATACACTCTATGCTTTTCCCCTGGCATCTAGCAAATGAGGCAAGAACAACAACTCTGCTCGGAAAAGTCCCTCTACTGCCTGGCAGCAACATCATACGTATTTTTTGCTTTCTATGACTACTACAACTATGACATTATCCATGTTTTACTTTGCATATGTGATCTAGAGTTCACTTACTGTTAGATGCTGGAACAGCCATGCCCTCATGATATTTGTGGCTACTTTGGGAAAGATGCCACGCTTTTTATGTCGCTTTTTGTCCTTATCTGGATCATCATCATCACCTGTGCTGGGGGAAGCTACACTGTTGTCCAAGCCGTCACCTGTAAATATAGTGAATCAAATTTTGACTTATGCTACCTTTATATACTTCAGCCGAAGCCTGGCTTTGGGTATAAACTGCATGAATATTTAAATGAGGTATAAATTCTTTAACACCGTAATTCACCAGGGGTTGAGGAGATGGGGAAAAGGGAGGGAGAGACACGGGGAGAGGGAGGGGCTCAGAAATGTGTTAGCCCCATTCTGGTTTATCTTGAAGGACAGTGTGGCCATCTCCGCCACTGTAACCCAGAACAAAAAGTGCTTACAAATTATAAAAAAAAAAATAATTTGCAAGCATCCAGCTTGCAAAGGTGGAAATGCTGGCTCTTCTTCACACTAGGTCACTTCCCAAAGATTCATCCCAGCTCAGCTTTGGCTGAGCTGACAATTAGGAAAGTATCAGTGGTGTTCTGGGATGGGGATCATGACGTGTGTGAAGCTGGGAGCCTTGTCCCGCCCTGGGGTGTGAAAAGTGGGGTGAATGCAGCTCTCTTGCAACATCACATTCTCTCGGCAAATTCAGAAAAAAAACAGATGATTGAGGCATTGCTTATGTTGAGTCTTTTACAGATGTTCAACTTCCCCTGATTCTTTGATGGGAGGTGGGTAGCTAACTGGCTCCCCTCTTCCCAGCCCCAGCTAAAAGAGATTCAGAGGGGGATAAGTAGGTACCAATTTGACATACACCATTAGGAATTAATATCCTGCTTTGTGCCAGTGTGCTGTATTTGTAATAGGTGTCTGCTTCTGTGAAACAACCACTGATCCAGAATGAATTTCCTTAACGCAGAGAAGGTCTCAGACAGTTCTCATCACATTAGCAACACGTCTATGGGAGGATGCCACTGTGTAGCAGCCCGCTTGGGTCTGGGCTGATGGGTTAGCAGCCAAGGGAAAACAAAAGTTGCAGTGCCTAGCAGTTTGCATGCAATTTTTGTTGCAAACACTGAAAGCAGTTTATAAACAAGCCCACAGAGCAATTAAGCCTTTGCATTGAATGCATGTGGACTGAATAACATATCCTGGCTTCTGAAGGCACTGTATTTGTAGCAACATGGAGTTGTGACGTTATTAGGCAAGTGTTTTTTGCACCCCCGGGCAAGAATGATGAAGAAAATAATCTCAATTTGGCTGAATACAAACTATCTCTGTTGGGGACAAAAATAAAATATATTTTAAAAAAGGGATGCAGACTGTCATAATTACGATTTGTTAAACAGCTTTCCAGCACCAAAAAAAAAAAAAGAAAAAGCTATTATTAGTGTTATATTCTTAGCAGGTTACTGACCGTGGCAAATTTATAATTGTCCTTATGACTTGGCCTGTGTCTTTAATGAAACTGTAACCTTGGGTAGTTACAGACAAACACAAGATTTTTATGAAGAAATTAGATATCCAACAAATTCTTTGAAAGCCCAGTATGTAAAAAAGGGCTTTTATACAGAGAAGCAATTCACCATATAAAATAATAATTCATAAAAGAAACATGAGCAAAGGAAACAACTCAACAGCATTTAAAATTCCACGGGCTAATCTACTTTCTGTCTGCAAGAGGCAAACAAGGAAAAGAAAAGTATTACGCATTCATTGATTAAAAATGAAAAGCTTCTAACCTAATGACACTGCCTTTCACCACCTCCCTGCCATCGTCCACCCACCCTCTCCCCCCACCCTATTTTTTTAAAAATATACTCATTTCAAACCCCCTTCAGATTAATTTAGCAGGCATTGCCTCATGCCTGACGGGAGGAGGACTCATTGATAATTTATGGAAATATCTACCATAATCCAAGGGAGATGACTTTTTTTCCAGCTTTGTGCATCAATAGATAATCAAGGCCTTCAAGCAGCCTTAGCTTCCCATTACCTCGGGCAAGAGAATTCCTGAAAGCATGCCTCCAGGGCACCTGAATTATATCCTCCATTAGGGGAGGAAAAGCTTTCTGCATTCCACCTATAACACTCCCCAGAACCTTTCCTGTTTATTTCTGCTGTATGAAAGCAGAAGCATTAGGAACAGGATTTTTTAAGTGAAGACTTATGTAGATACAATGGAGAAACCTTTCAAGCGCGAGCCAGATCACCTCCTTCAATCCCGGGCAGTGACCTATCCCAAATAAAAGGTTTCTGTTACATCATTAGCTCAAGCCAAAAACAGCCTTGGCTTAATGCACAGTTTGTTCTTCCTACTGTTTTTAGGCAAATACTGCTACTTTACTCCCATCTGGGAGGGAAATTACACTGCTGGGCTGTAATCTAAGACAAGATTTTCATTGGAAGCAAATGCTTTCAATCCAGTGTAAATACTGGTGTATGTTCAGAAAAGCCTAAAACAATAAACCCTGGCCTCGACCGACACAAGTTAGAGAAAGTGAAAAGCAGGGAGAGGATAAGAAAGCACCCGGCTATCCTTGGAGCAAATGCTTCAGTAGACTTCTGTAAATTGTTTAACCTCTTCCACTTTTTTTAAATGGAAAATTGATCCCGTAAAGACTGAAACCACAGAGAGAAGTCTAAATGGTCAATTGTGGATTTTAGTATTTCCATCTACTTTGCAACTCGATACACTCACCTCTGTGAGGTCTCCAGAGATTCCCCCCTCCTTTTCTTTTTTCCCCCCTCTTTTCCTCCTTTTAAAGATCACTAAACAAACTTGAAGCACCACTGACCAGCCACACGGTAGCAGCTACGAACTGCATTTGTAAAATGTCGGTGGCAACTCTGTTCCTGAAGTTGACTTCTCCTGCCGCCAAATGAAGGCGAACTGAAAAGGTGGAAATAATCATAGAAATGATGCTAGTCCATAAACAAGCTTACAGCCTCATTAGTATAGCGGGAGGCTCCGCTGGGTGATTTATGCTTGTTTTGCTGATGCCATGAGGAAATGCCATAGGGCAACTTTAGCCAGCTGCTAATGGTTTCTGACAGCTTCTTAGCAACTAGTGCAAGCAACGCCGTGGCGTTTGCTAGTGACAGAAACCGAAAATGTCATATTATCTGCCCATGTGTCACGAAGTCCGTGTGGCAATTAACTAGTAGGCCAGTGACTGAGGGGCCACAGGCTCTTCAGAATGGCCCATGGCTATTCGGGGTCAAAGCGGGCGCACCGTTTGCCTTTATGCTGCACATATGCATGGGTGTGTGCATGATCCCCATCATGCTCCCTCTGCCTCACTCGCCGACCAGTTTGGTCCATGCGGATCCTTTGTCCATGGAGAAACTCTGTCTCACTTTCTCTTTAGGCATGGCGTGACATTATCAGAGGAACTGCAAGTAATCTGTCTTGATATGATGGTTGGAAATGGCACTTTAATTGGCAATACCTGATTCCCTGGTTTTGAGTGCTGGATCCGAAGGTGCTAGCTGTTTTTCTGCTCGCTCGCAAATTAGTCTAAAAGGATTTAAGATCACTGAAGCAGACTCGTTGCCTGTCAAATTGCTGGGAGCGCAGCAACTCTGCACAGCAACTAGATGCTATTTAAAAAAAAAACAAATGCAGAGCCTGTAAGGAGCAGAAGGAGAGCCCGGACTCCGCACGCCCGTTCCCTGGCGAGCAGAACCAGGCGCTATATGTCAAACTGTCAAACCTTTCAGCGTGGCCGTTTGCCCTTTCAAATAATATTTAAGAATTGTTTTTACACAATTTTTTATAGGCCATGGTCTAGTGAAAGAGGCCAACCAACAATGAAAGGAATTTGTACTACAATTCGTCCGTGGACGATTTCTTGCCAGACCTGGGCCAGTCCCCATGGAGCGAGGCAGGTGACCTGTGGCAGCTCCCTGGCTGTTGGGGAGCTCCGATTTCAAACGCCCTCGACTCCAGCATCCCAGAGTTGCCTATTTAAGCACACCCAGGCATTTAGGCTGTGCTATCTTGTTCCTTTCAAGAAAGGATAAAGCAGCATTTATCGTATTCAGCCCTGCTGAATGGCTCAGACTGGCCATGCCAGCAGGGGCTCCTCTCACTTCATTCCCCTCTCCGCTGTCATCGCCCCTTACGACTTCCCTTCCCCTCCCACTCCCCCAAAAATCAGAGGCAGAAGCAGCAAAGGGCAAGCGACTTTACAGCAGCCCCTCAAGTGGGTAATGCTCTCTTTGTCCTGGGTGATATGTTATAAAACTGTGTTGACAAAATAGGTGCTTCTGGAGAGCAACTTGGCACAGGCACTTGCATTCAGCAGCCATGGTCGTGGCAGGAGTTTACTGGTGATTCAAAGTCTCCCTCACTCCCACACCAAACCCAAATTAAATGTCATCACCCTGCGACACTGGAAAGTCTGGCAGTGTGGCACAGCTGGACAACTTTCAGCCACTCCAGCTCCCAAATCTACCCTCAAACCTCAACCATCAAGGCTGCCCAGATATGACATAAATATTCCCAATCCTGAGCCATGGAGGTTTCTGAAAGGTTAGGAAATTCAGATGTCCTAAAAACTCCAGCCTTTTGCTTGACTACAAAATCCATGCCTCTGCAAGGAGCTCTTTAGACGAACGTCCTCAAATGATTTTAACTGACCAGAAACCTCAGTATCGAAGTTCCAAATACAGCTTAATTAAAAGTACCTTCACCAGATGTTATTTCTCACTCCACATAGCCCTGTTCTACTATCAAGTCTGCATTTGGAGTACAAGTATTTTCTATATAAAAGAAAACCAGACTGTTCTAAAACACCTGCTTCACATTCCTCTGACAGGAGATCTGAAAGAGCTTTTTGGGGTGTACTGTTCCATTTTCTGGGAGAGGGTAAGAGCAGGGCATCGGCTTTGCTGAGGTACACCAAACAATATGATGAACACTTCCAGCTTACACAGCCCAGCTCTAGATAGGCATCTAAAAACACTGCTTTAAGGAGTTCACAGGAGAAAATATGAAAGATGTGCACCCAGAAGCCCTGGGAAAGGCCTGGAGCAACTTTTAAGTGGACCAGCTAAAAGCTCCTTATGTTCAACTTATTTGTATGTGTCCAAATGCCTCATGTTAAAAAGAGTTTCTGCCTCCTAGAAGAACTTCACTGTTTGCATTAATTTTTTTTATTTCATTAGCTAATATAATTTAAATATACACTGTGTTTTCTTCTGTACTAGATTTATAATGTGTTCACTGCTATGAACTGAAACACTTAACATGATGGCCCAAAGTTCATGGTCTTTTAATTAGTGTCTTTTTTTTTTTTTTTTTAATTCTATCATATTTTTTTTGCAAGCATTTAGATACAAGTTCCTCAGATTCCTGCTTCTGCTAGCATGAGAAATCCTAAATTGCCTAAGCCAAATATTTAACTGTTCACTGTCCATCCACAGCTCTGTTGGTTCCTCTCTCTTTCAGCCATCCCAAGAACCAAAACCTCTTTAGTAACCTTTCCAGGTAAGTGGAAAGGAAGATTCATTAGCTTCAAGCAACATAAGGTACTAGAGAGATTGTATGTGGCAAAATTGCTTTCCTTAACGTTTCTTCTGTCTTATACCAATTTAGAGTAACTACTGTAATTTCCACAGCTTTACCTATGTTATCCCTTACAGAAACAAAACTCCAGGTCACTGGATACTCACACATCCACCATGACAATTTTCTGTAGAGCAAAGCCAGGTTTATGTATGAAATTTTCCTATACGGTACAAAATTAGGAATTCTCCAAAAAAGCAAGTTTACGGATGCAACAAGCTTTTCTGTGAAGCAAGAGAGGGAATACTGTTCACAGGAAATAGAACAAGGATCATCATTTCAGAGCACCAGCTTTGAATAGTCTTGGGCAATCAAATAATGTGGAAATTTCTTTATATGTATATATTTTTCAATTTGTTTCTGACACAACCAGCCCCAACTTGGCACTTAGGAATCCACTTAGGAATGTGGTGAGCAAAAGTCGCACCCAAATGACTCTGATGTGAGTCAGTGCAGCTATTATTCGTGTCCACAAGAACTGAAGGACAAGTTCCCAACTCAGGAAGTGTCTCTCTTCCTTAGAGCAAGGTGGCTAAGGAGGCAAGCTGAGCAGCACAGGGGCTGAGTGCTCAGGTATGCCAGGGGAGAGCTGGAAGGCGCTGACAGATCCTGTATGTGCCCAGCTGCTAAACCAAACTGTACCTATCCATTAAGGAGAAACAAAAGTAGCAACATTAAAAGGCCATAAAGTTTAGAATATTTCGCCAAAACACATTATTTTAGAATTTAACACACATGCATATATTGCATATGTAACATTAAACCACTGATGGCTCTCAATCTGCCAATGCCCAAGCAAGGTGTATGAGCTGACAATGGGACTACCAGCAAAAAGGTACTTTAGAAATCATAAAGTAACTATGGAATTTTTTTATTGGGAAAAGCATTTTCTATTATTTTGGATCCATGGTTAGTCAGATGTGAGGAAGCACCCAGTCCTGGAGCTCCTGAGGTCAATGGCAATTATCTCAGCACAGTGAGTGGTCTACAGAATGCCCCCCAAATAATTTACAATGATGATGTAGCTCTGGTTGTGAATTTGAAAAGTGGTGTTGATGAGGGGCTTTTTTTTTTTTTTTTTCATATTCCTTAAGGAGAAAGCCTTCTCAAATATACTTAATGAAAAGTTAATGAGGAACAACACAACAAGGTTGAAAATGAGCATTAGCAAGGAACAAATACCACGTGTCTGGGCGTGCACACATCTCTTAAGGAGAAGCAGTACATGTTTCATGCAAGGATTCAGATTATGACATAGACAGTGGGAAGCTGTCAATCACAGATAGTATCCATACTTATAAGATACTAAAGGACACAGTTGTAAAAATATCCTACACAAATATTCACAGATAGCGAAATCTGGAAACGTGTAAATTACACTCTGGCATTTCACAAACTTTCAAAGATTTTTCTTGAATCATTATACATTGTCCTTCAGAGACAGGAGCACCTTTTTTCTGGGAACTCAACCATCTTTTTTGGACTTGAATTCCCTTCAGGCGAGCAACAAACAAATCAGTTGTCTATGCAAAGAGTAAAAACAGCATTGAAAAACAGTGGGGGGAAACCCACAGATTTTACTCATTTTCATTTCTCTGGCAGCTTTTTATAGCTGAAATTAAGGAACCTCTTCTCTTGCACCAGGCAGCACTTCTTAATGAGGTTCAGAAAACTACGTTATCATGGGTAAGCTGTGCTGTATTTCTGGAGCTGTGCTTCACCAACATCATCAAATGAAATACTAAAAAGAAAGCAATTCATTGTTTGGGANAACAAATCAGTTGTCTATGCAAAGAGTAAAAACAGCATTGAAAAACAGTGGGGGGAAACCCACAGATTTTACTCATTTTCATTTCTCTGGCAGCTTTTTATAGCTGAAATTAAGGAAACCTCATCTCTTGCACCAGGTAGCACTTCTTAATGAGGTTCAGAAAACTACGTTATCATGGGTAAGCTGTGCCGTATTTCTGGATCTGTGCTTTGCTGACATCACCGAATGAAATACTAAAAAGAAAGCAATTCATTGTTTGGGAAGCAAACAACTTTCTGCTGCCAGCAACAGAAGTTTACTTTGAGCAGTTGGAAGCAAGTACCCTACAGAAAAGTATCTGGTTAAACAGAAAAACATCCTGCTTTAACCAAGAATGGTAAAAAAGCTTAAGGAGTAGTTCGGGGGGGGTTTTTTCCCTAACCTAAAAGCCACCATGATGACTCTACAACTTCTCAGGAAAAGCTGTTTTTCAGTCATCCTCTCTTTTGTTCAAATACAGGTCTTTTTTATGAAATCTATTCTCTCCAGCTTCATCAGGAGAGCTAGCCCTACCAGCTGCATTCTCCATGAAAAGTCAACTACACATGACTGAGACACAGGTAAATCCACCACTGGATTCCATCAGGCTTACTTCCTTGTAAAGCAGGAGCACAAGAAACAGCTGGAGCACAAGACTGCTCCGCCGTGGGGGAAACATGCCCAACTAATGCCCCAAATGGCCATGAGGTCAGCCTCAGTAAATCTCTATAGCTCCTTAACAACTGGCTCTATCTCTGTGTTTATCCAGCTCCTAAGACACTTGACTCTTGGACTGAGCACAAGCAGCTATAAGAGGCTCAAAGCAAAGATCAGAAGCATATTACGTATAAACTAAGGGACGCGTTATCTGTACAAGCAGTTTATTATGTGGAGCATTTAAGCAGGCTTCCTTCCTTAAACACAGCTAAATTGCCTTGGGCCCTGCCTACATGCCTGCTCCAGAGGAGAAGATGCTGTAGATTTCCAGGTTTACAACAGAAAATATGTGCCAGAACTGTGACACTGTCCAAATAATTCAAAATGAGGTTATTCTACTGAAAATAGTTAAAAAAAAAAAAGAAAAAAGTTGGGCAAGACAGGCCAAAATACTTGGGATTGTTGAACCAAACAAAAGCATTTTACTTTGGGCAAATTCGAGACCAATCAGTGCTGGCCCAAGATGCAGTTTGCACTGCAGGAACTATAGTTCAGATACTGTTTGACCCAAATCCTGTTTTGCAAAGCTGGATCCCCCATGCCACCAGAGTCATCCAGCCATAATGAACAGGAGAGGGTTAGTCTAGCTGCAGCTCAGGCAAGTCAGGATTCATGACCTACCAAACCCACAGAAGATATTTCCCACTGGAAGTTGCCCTGTGGTTTGTGTCAAGTAAGAAAGTTCTTGTGGACACGCAATGTATTTTCTTCTACTGTCATCCACTTTAAGGCAGCCTAAAAGCCAAAAAATTCTCCCTGTCCCCAGTCCACCAGTTACGCCAATTGACAATAAAAAACAAGACACAAATGAAAGAAAACTAACATTGAACTTCACTTTGCATGCTTTGGCTGCATCACATACTCTATTCCCCCACATACAGTGACATATATTGTCACTTTGCAACTGCAAAAGGCAGCTCTAAAAGCCATGAGAATAAAATGCTCCCATCTCATCCACCTTTCCTCTTTTGACAGTAACAACATCTCCACTGCCATGGTTAAAAACCAACCATCACGTCACACAGCCTTATAAAGATCCACTTGCTTCAGCAAATCCCAGCCACTGAACACTCCTGATTGGGCAGCTAGTGAAAAAACACCTGGCTTTAAACTTCATGACACAAATTAATTATCTCCTCATACTTAAAGCAAGAGGAAGATTATTTTGATTTGTTATGGAGTATTAATCCAAAAACCTTCATGAGGCAACCTGGTAATTCCCACTGCACGACCCTGCGTCTCACAGCTAGGGAAAAGAGGGCAGAGAAGAGGGCTGGCCATGTCCACCCAGAAGAAACCACTTCCACAAGCTGTCTGAGCTCCACGTGCCTGCTGGCCTAAACTATTGGGCAGAGAGGGTCAGAACATCAGGAGCTGGCAAATCTTCCAGTGCTGGGGCTTCATATGAACAAGGCAAGCGTTGGATCTAAAACAATTGTACTTATAAGGAACTATAAGAAACATTTGCAATCAGGAACTGAATGGATGGCATTTGGACTGCACCATGAATTTCCTCCCTTCATCCTGTCCTAGCACTGTCTGGGATGCTCAGAAGCAGCCTGCTTTGGCCCCCAAAGACAGAACCTTATGTTACCATGCACATAATGAACTCAGGAAAAACACCTAAACTATAAAATATGCATCCCTCTGCCAGACATTTCAAGGGAAGGGCATACACAGAATTAATGTTTTTCCCCACTGCTTTTTGCTATCCAGCATCCTAACTCCACTGCTTTTGCTCCTCCAGCAAAAGGTGGTTCCTCTGCAATATCTGTGGCAAGAGTGGGAGGCTGCTCCTCGGGAAGGGATTGAGGAGCCAAAAGGAGTAAAGCTCACATAAAATTTTCTTCCACTACTGCTCCTCTCCCAGCCCAAAAAGCAAATCTGCTGTGATGAGATGGCACTTAAGAAAGGCTCAATAGGAAAAAACAATCCTGAAGTCGTGCTTTAATACGAAGGCATGGTGGCATTGGGCCTGATGGCCAGCAAACAGGCACACTGCTGCCACTCATACAGCTCCTGCTGCCCTCTGCTCTGCCCAGGTCCCATGTCTCTCCACAGGATGAGAGGGATCAAGCAACGACCACCGTGGTGATCAGGCCCCTAACTCTTCTTCTGCTGCAAACACCTTCCCCCTAAATATTCCTTGGGTATGGGGAGGTGGGGTGGCACTGAGAGGCAGGTCAGGGTACAATCTCTGCATATCCAGGTGGCTGGTGTGAATACAGCCCCCATGGCAGAGCCTGAAAATTCAGAGGGCTCGGAAAGCCCTTCAGAGAAACAACAGTGATAGGGAGGTGGTCTTGACCCTGCTCCTTGTGGCTGGCCACTGGCCACCAGGCTCAGGTCCTGAGTTCCCCTGATGGTCCCTACCTGGAGGCATGCAGGCAGTGACAGTCCTTTCAGGAACTTCAGTCCTACTAAGTTAGCACATCCCCTTAGGCTCCAACTTAATGTATTCATGACACTGCTATGTTTTTGGCTTCCTACGACTTTCTGTCGCAGCTTCTGGTGTTTTGATGTTTGATTTACAGTGCAGTTACAGTTTAAGGTGTGGGTTTTCTCCAAATTAAAACAAACAAACAACAAATCTAAATGCAAATCATCCAGGAACAAACACATGTTAGAGTCCAAAACACACAATTAAAGTGAAAGAAAAGTCAGATGGAAAAAGCTGGAAAAAGCTGGACACTTAAAAACTTTCCCTGAATATCACCTACAGGTGTGTGTTCACTTTATTTTTACCTCTTTTGTCTACATATTACCTGCCTAGAATTACCTTGGATAGGCAAACTGATAGGAGGAAAGGGACAAGCTTCTGGTGCACCCCAGGGTTTGATTATTACTTATGTCAACACATCTCATGGCATCAGTTCCAGCTGCGAGAGGGATGAAGGACAGGAAGGAGTTAACTCAGTGATTTCCAGCTCATCTCCTTGATTCCATAAGAGTGTTTAACCAAAATCCCACAGAAATCTCAAAGCAAAGCTGGGTCATAGCAAAAAGCCATCTATACCTTAAGAAAAAATAAACAAAATGTTTACATCCTTCGAAAAGTAAGCCAAAATTATTTCTGGTTTCTCCAACTCACAGCATTTCTCATTATCACTAAGAGTAACAGCAGTAGAATGTATGCAAAGCAAAAACAGTAAAAAATTAATTTGATGTACTTCTAATGACATGAATGAGTAACCAAGGAAGCTAAAGAAAGCCTCAGGTTCTTGCAGGCTGAAACCACAGGTATCAGCTTCCCCATAGCAGGTATAGACCACAGGGAAGAGGAATCTCACTTTTCTGGTGAAACAACCACATCCTTGTTGAAAGGGCTGAGGACCTTGTCTCACCCTTTTCACCCACCAGTGATGGAAGAGGACTCTCACCTGCCCAGCTCACCACTCCACCTGTCTCCTCCTGAGGCAGCCTTGCAGTGCCTACAAAATCACCAGCTTCCCCTTCAAAACTGCCAAATATCCTGCTCAGACTGTACCCTCTCAGCTGAGGCTAACAAGGAATGTATTCCTGCTGTGCACCTCATCTTTTTCACCCCAGCTCTCAGGATGTGCTTCTCAGCTGATGTGCAAGGACACACCACACACATGCAGAAGGCAACGCTGCACCGGGTCAAACACCAGCAATGTCCCTGTGTCCTTCCTGTCCATGCAGATATCAAGGAAGATTTTATAGGCATCAGTTGCCTCATAAAGGAAAAGACAGACTTCTCTGAGCATCCTGTAAACGCCAGGAAAAGAGAAGAATGGAAAGGAAATGAAAGGAACAATCTGGAAAGGAGAACGGAAAAGCAGGAGACCTTGGCTCCAGGGAGAGATCTGACCACAGTTTTAGCCCTGCCTTCATCTATAGAAGATGTTTGCTTTTATTAATCATGGAAAAAATGTGGTGTGTGAGCTAAGTCAGCCCCTGGGCAGATTTAACTTGGGTGACCTGAACTTACTCTGCAGATCACCATAGGTCTCTCTGACCTTGGCAGTGACACAAGGATCATATTTTCTTGTGGATGAATTACTCTGGAATAATTCTGCCAATGTATTAGGCATAAATAGCCTTTTATTTAGGACTGTGAAAATACATTTTCTCTTTCTGCCTCTCACCTTTCCAAACAAAATCTATTTATTGGAATAAGGAAAACCCCACCCTTCATTAAGGTCTGGGTACACATCTCAAGGGCCAGACAGAAGCTTGGCTGCTTCATGCTCATGGCAATGTGTTTTCAGACATTGCCTTGAGCAAGATGCATTTTGGAGTTAACTGGTAAGATTTGTCGCTTTTGATTGGAGTGATCACCCTGCACATTTGCAGATGAATATACAAATACTTTCAGACATGACAGAGGTGGTAAATTTAGGTCAACAGTGGGAATGTTCAGCTTCAATCACCAAATCAGAAAACACAATCCTCAACACACATCTACAAGCTAGTGAAGAGCAGCTCTGTGAAAACCAGCCAAGCTGCACTGAGATAAGCAAAAAATCCCCCAACACCCACATCTCAGCCTTGCAGAAAGTTGACCAATTTGGAAGGAACAGGTAAACAGTGTGTTCTTGGACAAGAGTCAGCACAGTTTGGATGATGTAGACCTTTCCGTTCAAGAGTTGCGCTGGTTTTAGCGTCTGGTCACTTGAGGTCACACCGCAGAGCTCTGAGGCTCTGCAGAAGCTCTGCATGCTTCCTCCCCAAAACGGAGGTGGCTAAAGTGGCTATTAAAATCAGTTGTTATTCTGATGCCACCTGAGTCTTAATTGCTGAAAAAATGGGGATTACAACCACAGAAAGGGCCTTCTGGCACTGGCTAAGGAAGTATCAGTTTTTGAGGTCAGAATAACATCCCTTAAAAATGTGAATCAGAGTGGTTCTTTCATACTGCAATTTGATAAAGACAGGCAAAACATTAAGCAGACCATTTTGATGAAGGTCAGGACAGCTTTGTTATATATATATATGTATATATACACATCAGAGACGTGCTTAGATGCATGTAAAAAGGAAAGAAAATACTTGAAAACCTGTATTCAAATTATTCTGGAGCAGTCAAATAAATCCTAGTAAACACTATTTCCCTCTCCCACTCTGAATGAGTCTCTTCTAATAAATTCATTGCATGTTGAGCAAACACAACTGTGTGTTAGCTGCTCTCTTCCCCCATACACAACTTTTGCTGTATGGTTGGTGTCTTAGGACCTGCAGGCAAGGGTCTCAGCCTGAAGACTGGGTCACCAAGGCTTGTCAGGCAGAAAAGCAATCACTAGTCACAGATCTGCACTCTTTCTCATGGCAATTCTGGAACAATACTCACTGATGCCAAAACAGGTGATTCTTTTGAGACTGGAAAAGGCTTTCACAAATAACCTGCGAATCATCTGAGCAATCGCCAACAATGCCAGCCTCTGAACCATTGCTAGTCATCATCCTGGTTTCTATGCAAAGCAACTTCAAATTTTGTCATTTTAAATGCCTGACCAGCTGCACCTGCAATTCATGATTGAGGCAGATGAGGAGACAGATTTTCATCTATAGTCATGGGTTGAAATTCAAAGTTCAGGTAAAAAGCATTCTCACCTATACTTAACAGTTTCTATGGAAAATACTTTGACATAAGCACCATATTTGCAGTGAATATGATCTCAGCAGTGACCTGAACAAGGGAATATTGACCTGGAGAGGGCAATTGCCTGTAAGATCATGGGGAAGCTATCCTTTATGCTCACCCCTTACCAGCCCAGGAGACTTCATGCATATTCAAAGCTGCATATGAACCTCACCAAAAAGCATGAAAGGAGAGGCTCAAGACAGCAGGTGCACATCCAAAGATTACATGAGTTGTAAAGAAGGAAGTCGAAGTCTCAGAGCAGTCAACAAACATGCTGGAAAGCCCAAGTTTCCCAGGCACTGCAAGTAACTGTGCTGGTTATGACTCCTGCAGAGCAAGCAGAACGACTCACAAGAAAGTCTCAGCCAGGACAATCGTGGAAACACCCCACTCAGCTGCCTTCCCCAGGTTTACCCTGGAGAGCCATCCCCCAAGATCCCAGATAAAGCACACTGACAAGGTGCTGAATGAAAGCCCACGCTGCTGCTGCCAGTAACCAGCCCACCCTCCATGCCTGCAAACCTCCAGCACTCCCCTTAGGCTTTGTACTCGCAGCCTCCCAAGGAAGCAAGCCCCAAATTTCACCAAATTTCAAGTTTCTGGTTTCACAGTGGCGACACAGTGTACAGTTCAGAGACATTTTTCAGGAAAGCATCCAAAATTGATTTCAAAATGGAAATAGGAGTTCAATATTCTGCATAAAAATTATTAACCCCTTATCTCTCTATCTCACGTGTTAGTCAGGACTGCCACAAATACGACTACAAAAATGAAGTGCAAAAATGAGCCATTTTGAATGCATATAAGTACACTTAAATGAACCAATATACATCTTGCTAGTTTGGAGTAGAAGTAGGTTAAACCCTGATTTTATACTTAAAAACTGAGAGAAGTTCTAACAAATGCAGTGCCAGCTGCTAAAGGACCCTGTGCCCAAACAGCACAACAAAGCTAAATGTGCCCAATCCTACTACCTCAACTCAGCAACAGGTTTTGCTTCAAGGTTTCCCTCATGGAGCCTCTCATTGCATGCAAGACCTCATGATGTTTAGTTGGAGGTTAAGCAAAGCACTGCAACACAGTTTCAGAAGCCCCATTCATGTTCTATATTTAAGTACTCAGCTCCCAGAGTCATATGAGAACCTTCAACCAAAATCATGTATGCACTAATAAAGCAAAGAAAAGTTAGGAAAGTTGAAGCTACGAAAAGCTGGAGTCCTGTCTTCTTGACAGCTAGGCATGGGAATACAGCCACTAACCCCCCACAAACAATATTAAAAAAAAAAAAAAAGTGTATACAGGTATTTTTATCTGTGAATGCCAAGATTTTAGAACACTTCAGTTACTCATGCACATCTGCAAACATAACAAATGGTGTGAGATGCTCAGACCACTGTGCTCAGGAGCTGCAGAGGACACAACCTCAGCCATACAATGCCTGAGCCCCCACCTCTAATCTTCAGCAGTACAAGACACTTTATTCTCCACAAAGAGCAAACTAAAGGAATGCCAAGTTTTAGGACAGTTTCATCCCTTCTCACTCTAAGCATTTAAGTCAGACTGCCAAGCTAAGTGTCTGAACGAGGTGATTAGTCCTCCCTGAGTCCCCTCGCAATGGAGAGAAAGCAACTCTCTGGAGGGAAATTCAGGATTGAGATGACTACAAGAATATGTGCACTATTAGCTTTGAATACTGCACAGAACAGTAAAAACTTGCAAGCAGCAATGCCCTAGCAAGGAAACCATGGCTAATGAAGACTGAATATGCCCATCTCTGTTTCTAAGCAAGACCTGGACTTCAGGGCTCTTTCTAAAATTACTCAGGATGGAAAGGCTGAATTTAGCTCCCATCCATCACCTTATCACAAGAATACAACCTCATGCTTCCTGCCACAGAGAATCTGGGAAAATGCAAAATTCTACCTCTTATCACCAAATCATAATTAATTTCTTCTTCCTATTTTGCCTTACTTGAGAGATGGAAAAAAAAAAGCCCTCATTGATAGATAACTAAATTTATGTCTTACCAAACTGAATGTAAATGCAAGAAACAGGAAGTTTTTACTTGGAAACTGGAATTTCAAGCACTCAGTGGCAAACAATGAAGCAGAGAGATAAAGATGCAATGGCAATGGTGGGGGACAGACCTGCCAAGCTTCCTGCCCACGCTGACTCAAGAGCATATGTCCTACCATGATATGGACTGGCCACACTGCTTGCTTTTATTTTGGTAATTGGTATTGTTCCTGTGAAAACCCCTATAAAAACAAGTCAGAAGATCAGACAATAGTAGACTCGCCATGTCTTATGGCCAGATCTTTTACTTAACACTTTAGCAAAAGATGTAATCACCAGATCTTTGTCCATTTATACAATTCTCTCTGCAGTGATGAGGATTGTATTACTCCCTCCAGCACCCACCAGATCAAAGCACCCAGTCTTCCCCATCACTTCAAGAGATTGAACTGATACCTGAAAGCACATTTGCTATTATCTACTCCAGCCCTTTGGAAATTACATTACACAGATACGGGGGGCAGGCAAATATTGCCGCTCTTTCATTATTCCTGGTGTTCCCTCGCTTGTAGTATCTGAGATGTTCGCAGGTCAATGGGATTACTTTATCTTCCTCCTCCTTCCTTTATCTCTTCCCTCATCCCACAGGTATCCATGTCCAAATGGGACACTTCAGCAGGGGGTTTGCTTGACCCAGGTCACTCGAAGGTCAAGCTTTTCACCACTTGCTAATGCAAAGCTTCCCCCCAGCCCTTGCAACCCCAGGGGTCTGGACACCCCTCCTGGCACACGCCTCTCCTGGCCACGAGTGCAGATGGAGAAGGCAAATGCTCCTCACTGAACACAGAGAAGCAAAATCCTCCCCATATGGAAACTAGAATATGTTTTGTGTTTTTTAAATAAACAAAGAAAAGGGAGAAGCTCATGAAAAAGCAGCTCAGCAGTGCCTTTATTTCTGTACCAAACTTGAAGGATGGGAGGCTTAACTGGTTAGGAGCAACTCAGACTATATTTTTGCCTACCAGAACAAAGTTCGATTTTTATTTAGATTGATTTTAAGATTTACATGCGAGAAATGGATACAATTGGATCAAATAGATACTAAAATAAATTGTTGACTCCCATGAAAGCAAATAAACCCAAAATGAATTTCACAGATCTCATCTACCAGCATTTGAGATTTGTTTTATTTCATTATTTTGTATACATTTACAAAGCAGAAATTTGCTTAACTCTGTTCCACTTTTTTTTTACTGAAACAATAAGACTCTCTGCAGAATATTTTCGACTTGAATATTATCACCAGGATAGCATATGGCAAACTAGCAGCAGGCAGTTTATCTTCATCCTCTTTGTAAGCTAAAATTAGCACAATGCTTTTGCAACAGCATATTATGTATTCAGACCAGTATGATATACCTAGTACAACTTCAGATCCATCCCTGGCTAACCTCCAATATCCAAGTAAATTGATTGCTAATTTTAACTGAGTATTAATGTGTTTAGTATCAAGTTGGCATTTATCAACTTGAGAGGCACTTTTAAGTTTAATACTGTCATTTCACATACACCAACTGCAACTGTAAATAAAATTTGTACATTGGTAACACATAGCATTTCAATTCATCTGCACAAAGTAATTCTAATTTATATTAATACATTGTGTATTATGTATGGAAAGCCATGCTGTAAAATTGCATAATATGCATATTCTGCTTTTCAGTGATGCAATATAATTAATGGTGGTGAAGAGCCGATAAACCCATGTCATGACTAACATGCTCCTTCTGCAGACTGTCAGCTGGTTACTTTATTAGGATTAAATTCAACCAAGTCACCAGCATCTTTTGGATTAAATTAAACCAAGTCATCACTTTACATTCCTTGATGAGGTGGCTATGCCAGCCTTCTCTGCTCCTCAGCCTGGTAAATTATGGCCACCTCAGGGGTTTTTTAGCTGGGTTAAATATGTGGTGAGACACTAACGTTAGCACTGCTTCCTAATTTGTTTCTTGTAGCTGTTACACCAAGGAACTTAGCACAACGCTCCTCATAAGGGAAATTTGAAAGGTTCTAAAAATGCCCTGTGCTTCACAAGGGCGGTTGTTTTACCACCTTTCTTGCCAGGCTGACAAGAATTCTTGCCAGAATAAAAAAGTGTAGTAGTAGAAAGCAGTCACATCCAAGCACATATATGAACAAACACACACACAAACAATACAAATTTATAGACTGACATTCAAAGATTTTGTGGCTCTGCTTCCTCATCCACAGAACATTCCTCTGCTTTCCTACAGCCCATTACAGAACTACAATACAAAACCATACCAAGTCTGTCCAATAGTTATACTGAATTAACATCACACTGTTCTTGCTTTTACACAGCTGGCTTCATGCAGAATTTGCACGGGGTTAGTGCAGACAGATACAAAAAAAAAAAAGAAAGCAGGCAGGATCCTGCACAAAAGCCTCTCCTGGGGCATTCTCATTGCCACAGGCAGGATGAGGGGACAGAGAGATAAATAGCTGCTTTACTAACTGGGGAAGGGAGGAGAAGAACAGAATGAACACAACATTTCAACTCCACTTTGTTGCCTCTTCTCCCCCTTGCTGTAATTTACCTTCATCTTATCCCCTGCTCTTTAGCAAGAAGCTGCTACACTCCGACGTTGCAGTGCCCTGAAACTTTAACCCCATTTGAAATGACACTTAACTTCGAGCTGTTCAGTTAATGCTGACCTCATTCCTCCTTCCCCTGCTTTAGGAAGGCATTCCATGCAGTGCATGTGCTATAATCCAGGACCCCAGGCAGAAACTCCATCGTGGGTTTCTCCCTCAGTGCTATGCCAGGGAGGGAGAAAGGAGAAGATTCTCTTGGTACAGCAATGAGACCAACAAAAGATTCTCCATCCTACAAGCCTTGCCTGCATGACCTTCACTCACTGACCAGAGAAAGCTAAGATATGCCTTATTCGAGGTCCATCGGGACACTACAGACTCCAGAATATATTTAGCATGCATCCATGTGACACTGCTATTCAGAGCACTGGGGAAGATTTCAGAATAAGTTAGGGTATGTATGCCACCATTAGGTCTCTTCCAAGGGCATAAGTGGTATCTCCTAGTAGGTCTCCTCCTGTCCTTTTGCAAAAGATGTACTTGCAACCTGGAGACAATACACAGTACTGGGGATACAAGGGCCATCTCTCACCCATGGCACAGAATTAGCCCCAGGAAAACTATGGACTAAGGGACAAGTAGTTAAAAAGGTTGGCCCCACTGCACTTATATTTATTTATATGCTGTTTCTTCTTTCCCACACTTTCACATTACACTTCGGCAACGAGCAACTGCAAAAACCTGACAGCAAAATCTGTGTGAGGTTTTAAATACTCAAGAGAGAAAAAAAATATAAACAAATGCTCATAATATTTATAATAGATAAATAAGTTTTATACATATAAATATATAAATATTTATATATTGGCTATAAGATGCCTGGTGATGAGGAAGTTCCCAAGCCACAGAGGGAGGCAGGGTGGCAGTGCCTATCCTGATGTCACACTGCTCCCTCTGCACATCACAGCCCCAGCCACACTCTCCCATGTCCTTTCTCACCTTCCAGGCCTGAGCAGCAAAAGTTCAAGCATGTCAAACCAAAAGGTACATGGAAGAGGTATCATGGCTAAAGAGCCAAAGCAGAAAGGTGAAAGACTTTACCAACAGCACCCTCATTCAAAGACCTGCCAGAGCAGAGTCAGGCATTTGCTTAGTCACAGCCCTACGACCCCACCCCACCTTGGGTAGAAGGGACATCAGGCATCTCCCTCTGGTATTTCTCATGTCACCAACTAGTGGGTCACCAGGCCAGTAAGAAGTGGATCCCAATGAATTATAGGGTGACAGGTGGCTCTGACATCACCACTGCTGCAAGCTGCAGAGGCTGCTCTGACTGCCCAGGGAAAGTCCCCCATCTCATTCATGAATAAAAAATTGGAAGACAAAAAAAAAAAAAGAATAGTAATAATAAAAGCTTGTGTGCATCAATGTGCCTAGAAAAAATTATGTCAGCATCTTATAGTGCTGATCCTATTAATTAATCCCTTGAAGAATGGCCTCTCGCCCACAAACATATAATGTAATGCCAGCTTAATCTTACCTAAAAAAAAATTACAATGCAATAAGATTACTCGTCTGACTCTGCTAACTGTTACAGCACTGCTTAATCCTGCATTTCGGAGCTTTAACAAGCTCCTAAAATACTGTACAGAGTTTATCAGAGCAGTTGCCGAGACAAGAAGGACTTATGTTTTAAAGAATATAATTCCACTGTCTTTTGTGCTTTTTATGTATAATGTTTATACAGTGACTTTCATCCTGAAAGATCTCAAAGCCTATTGCCTGCTCCTGTTTCCACTGAAGTCTTCCTTTCAGGTTTCATATTAGAGTAGGATTAGAAATAAAGATATATAAATATATACGTGGGGGGTTATAACAGGAAAATTTCTTGGGGCAGGAGTTGATCCCTCCCTCCCGTTTCCCAAACGGGAGGGGCACCACCAAATCAGCCCCCTCCTACCAAACACCTGAAAAGGACCCCATGTGCAACCCTGCCTAAAGAAGTGGGTGCAAATTTGACTGATTAAAGCACCATCTCTCCATCCCTGCAATAACTTGGCCTTCGTCCCTAGACTGTCCTCCCTCCAGCACAGCCCCACTCTGACAATATCCACCCACAGCCACACATTTCCCAGTCTTTGCTGGTTATAGACATATTAAGCTTCCCATGGAATAGGAGAAGAAAGCTCTGCTCCCTCCCTGTAATTATCAAATCAGCCCAAAAATGAGGAAGAATTGAGAATCCTCATTATAGCACATCATAAAACACAGCGAGGTCTCGTGCTCGTTGTCTGTTCTTGGCACAGTCTGCCAACAAAACTTTACAAAGAGCACAGGAATTCATGTTTGCAGAGATATTGAAGTCATAAAAGGGGAAATTTGGATTTTATTTTCCCACAGTCTAAATGAAGGTGAACCAAGCAAATTTGGCAAAGAGCACTAGTCAGATGCCATTTCCCACAGCAGTGTGGTATTTTCCTCTGGGAATAAAACATTTTCCTTCAACTACTGTTTATAACTCTTATCAGTTCAACAGCAATAGAGCCATCAAGTCCAATATCTTGTGGAAAAAAGTCAAGGTCAACAAGTACTTGCATTTTCGTTTATCTTTAGCTGCAATTGCTACTGACATTCAATTGGGTAATAAACATGAGGACTGTCAAATGCTCTCAGCAAACAGGTGATCCAAAAGCTATCAGAGGAAAAGAGGCTACCACCAGGTAATCAAACAATTCTGTTGCAACAATTATGATTTGAGTGCATTCATTTACAGAAGCAATCACCTGTCAAATTTGAATGAATAGCATCAAGCCATTCCCACCATCGGGGTAGTAAGGGCAAGAAAATACAAGCTATGTCTACTTTCTTCCCAACAAAAGCATGCCAGCATTAGCAAGAGCCTTAAAAAAAAAAAGGGATACACAAAAATATCCAGCATCTTATTTCCTGAATTGAATTATAAAAAATTATTTTAACATAAAAACTAGAGGACATCTGTCCAAGTAACTGGGTCTTGTGGTGGTGTGCCACACGAGCAACGGGTGTTTTAGGAAAACACTACGGAAAGTGGGGGCACACAGAAGCAGCTGTGCCACCACTCTGACAATCAGCACTTGGGCAGCTTCCTGAGCCAGCAGTTGCATCTGGACCAGGGTTTTTAATAGCTACAGAAGAACCTATTTCTCCATGAATTGGTCTAATCTCTTTTTGTCCCCTGCTGACCTCCTCAGAAAGCTGTTCTGTAGCAATAAATTTAACCCAACGTATAAAACATTTTTGTTTGTTTTTAATCTACTAACACGCTGGAACAGCTCCTGTGCTATGAACATCCACCCTTAGTTCTTGCATTATGTGACAAGGACCCACTTTCCCCATGCACAACTAATTTTTAAGACTTCTCCTCCAATCTTAGCCATCTTTCCCCTCCCAGCCTTTCACGTGAGAGATAGGAAAATGGTTTGTGCCAAGCAGCCTGATGGCACACCCTGTTGCATCACTAATCCAGAAATACAGCATGTTTATGAGTTTATACTCACTGTGATAAAATGTCTCTCAAGCAACTCAAGATCACAACTTTTGGTTTTTTAACCTCCAAATTAAAGAGGTCAATGACACGCACCCTAAAGTCTCACTCTGCCTACATCAGATTACAAAAGACTCAGCTGAAGCCACCAAGACCTGGGAAAGCAAATGGGATAGAACACTTAAGATGGGAATACTAAGATGGCCTTTAATATAGGCCATATGGGAAGCTCATTAGCTCCAATGAGCCACCACAACTTAAGTGAAAACATCCAGGATGTGTAGGAAAAAGAATGCCATATCTGAATAAAGCAACCAAAAAAACCCCACCAAAAAACCATACCACTCTGGTACTGTTGAAAGGGGCATCTTGGACACTAAAAACTTCAAACATATTTCTACAATTTCTTAGAAAACCAAACCTCTCTCTGCCACATCCGAGGAAAGCAAGATGTCCTTCAGCCCTACACCAGAGTTTTCAGCTAACAGCCCAAGATGCAATTTAGCAATGTGATTATTTTCCACCACTGTTCCCTGTTTGGCATATTCGAGATCCTGCCCTCAGTGAGACACCTGGTTCTGTACAGACACACTTTGGGGGCTGCAAAGCCAATGGATGCTCTCAGTTCAGGGTCAGGGTCATGTTCTTACATACACATCTATGTATAGATGGGCTTGTGCAAAGCCACACATGTTTATTGGGTGGACGTTTCTGAGTTTAGAAAAACTTGCCAAGAAAACAGAAGAAAAAATTTTAAAAGGGACTCTAAGCGCATGGATTTTGCTGTTTGATTACAAATGGTCAAAAAGTCAGGAATATTTGTATTTCCATAGCCACTTTAAAGGTAAACAGTTTCCAAAGTCTTTTTCCCTCCTTCTGCTCTGCCAATGACGGCAGTAGCCTCAGCCTGAAAGCCCTGCCTCCTGACATGGTCGTCTCTCTGCTCCCCTCCCAGCTGGAAGCTTTTCCTGAGCAAAGACTGAAAGTCACATTAAACCGTGCTGAAACGGTTGTGCTGGTTTTGAACTGCTTATTATCTCTGGGGGCTGACCTGAAAAACAAGTTGGTGCTTAGAGAAATTCAGGTTTCCCCTGCAAGGCAAATGGAAAGAAGGAAGGTTTTTTACAAGGAAAAGAGTTCATTTACAATGATGTTACCCACAATTTAGGGAAAACAAGCAACTTTTATAAGTATTTAAGTTATCTTTGCCAGAGCAAAAAGAAAAACGCCTGTTAATAACAGACATTTAAGCTAATTTGAATGACTGAAATAAATCCTGACACTGGGAATAGATTAATGCTCAGATCACGACAGAAACCCGTTTCTAAGTAAGAACTTGCTCCCATGCACCATTCTGGAAGCACAACCCTGCTTAGCTGAGGCACACAGACTTAACACTGCTGAAATCTAAGTTTAACAGCTGAATCAGGCTGATGAGACCAAAAAAACCCACAAAAACCAAAACCAAACAAAAAACCGAAAACCTAAACTAGAAGGAGGAAAAAACCAGTTTCACGCCCCCCGGCTTTAGAGTAGAATGATAAATTGACATCATGTTATGAGCATAATCCTCAACCACTCAATCACTGTTAAAAAATAAAACATGATTCTGGGGAGATAAAAATAATTAATGCTGGTGCTGCTGAAGAATACGCACCTACACGAAGAGCTTCAGATAAATATGGGCCTGGCTTAAATCTCGTATCTCACATGAAAGGAAGAGGGCACAGGTGCTCACGCTGATTTAAAGCAAACCGAGCGCTGCCTGCTTGATGGAAAAGCAGGAAAAGAAGAGGGGATGGCAGAGCCTCAGCGAGAAAACTGATACTGCTCCGTTTCCAAACAAGCCTATTACGCTTAATTCGGGATTCACAATACATAAAGCGCCAGAAAAAACACAGGGAGCAGCCCCTGTTGACTAATGCCCTGTCTTTTCTAATCGAGGGTCACATCCAGTCTAACCGATCGCATGATAATGGCATCAGAAAAGGTCAATCAAAGACAAGCCGAAGCTTCCACTGCCTGGCTGACCTTCGGAGCTTGTGACAAATTGCTATCAGTCAATGTCAACTAATGACAGCGGCTCTTTGGCTAATCAATTGTTCTAAAAATGATCAAGAAAACTACTCGTAGGACAGCTCATTTTCACATCAATGCCTGTGAAGTATGAAAAGCTCATTTTTTTTTGAGTTTTTAATAAGCTCATAAGTAAAGCAGTTACTTGGTAACAGGGGTCACCTTAGTGAAAAGACAGAACCTTTGTCTGCCTTTTACATATTCTTTTATTACCATATTATAGTAAAAATATGCCATGCCATTACTATGCCAGAGGGCTACATAATAAAGTAGGTAATACTTCAAACTTNGTGTGTTTGGGTGTTCCCACTACATCACCACAAATTCAGTGCCTGCTTAGGCTGGGTGTGAAGTGCCACACTTCAAACTTTTTTTTTTTTTTTTTTTTTTGAGATAAATACTTCTGTGGTTTAGGGGGCCTCTGTTTGGATGTAAATAATTGTCAACATAGTCTCCATGTATTTAAATGTAAAGCAATCACCACCGGCACACGGGTGACATGCCCACTCATTACTCACCCAAATTTCACATGACAGAGCCGGTTGTGAAAACCACGCTGCAAAATCCAATGCTGCTGGGAAGTGAAGGTCTAACAGCAGCTATTTTGTTCTTAAACCCACCCACCCCATGCGAGCACAACCTATTCCAACTATTTCCGACAGAATCCACATTTGGTAGGAAAACCGCATGCTCCGAAACCCCCTAAGCCCTGCGAAAGCAAACAGACATTTCCGCCCTGGAAGGATTCTGCATGTAAAAGCCAACATGGAAATGCACACAGGCTTGAGCAGAGGGAGATATATCATGGTTCTTGTACAGCAAAGGACTGACTGCAGATTTGTCCATCTCTTCACCCTACCAGCCTCCCCCAGCATCATTTTCAGCCACTTCTCAAAGCTTCACAGCCAGACCACGCTCAAATCTGCATTCATGCATTAAATATTACCAAAACAACAAGTCCACACTGGTCTAAGGCTTGAGAAGTGCAAGTACAACTACGCTTTGCTTTTCCATAAAGAGAACGTCCAGCAAAAGACATTGCAAAGCGTTATATGACAAGAAGACCTTTGAGAAGACGCTGTATCGAGAAGGAAAGAGGAGCCGTCGTTCAAGCACGGCACTGCTTCTCGTTTGGACACCCACCCATGACACCTGTACTGCCAGAAAGGATTTATGCCGAGGAAAACACTCCTCATCAACCCAATCGTCCCCAAAGAAATTCCCCACATCACCACAGAAAACGTGGCGGGGGGGATGGGGGGGGGGGGGGGGGGGGGGGGAGGGGGGGG
>VYXF01010817.1:1536393-1539576 GCA_013397295.1 Polioptila caerulea | reverse complement strand
TTTTTTTTTTTTTAAATGGCAAACGTGATCTTGACAGATGGAAGGAACCAAAAGGAACTTTTACAAACTCCTAAAAATAGGGAAGCCCATAATATACTGAATATATGTCACGCAACACATGCATCTCGAGTTAACTCCTGTGCTTGCAAGCACGAGCGTGTGGGTCCCCAGCCTTTTGCTGCCACCCCTCCGCAGCACCTGGCTGCTATGGCAGTGCCATGCTGGCTCCTTCTGCTGCCAAGAAAAGCACTCAGCAGTGGTGAACACAGGGGTTTAACCACAGTGCTGCACTCCCAACATCAGGCCACTGAAGAAAAGCCACCAAATCACAGCATCTGGAAATTAAATGCAGTTAAGGAGAGGCAGGATAGTTGCTGTCTTTTTGCTCTCTTCCGTTTTAGTCCTTCAGGGTCGTATTTTTTTACTTCTTCCCCATAGGGAAATGCTAAAATCACATTTTGGGTTTTTTTTTTTCCACAGAAGGTGTACATGCAGGCATGGGTGTGCCTAAACAAATGAGCTTCCCTCATAATCTCAACCTTCAGAGCATTTAATGTAAACAAGACATAGAGCAAGGCCCAGAAAGACCACTGCTACCATTACCACATTCCTGTTCCTCAAAAACAATGCCATTTCCAAAGGTTGCAAGCGGCCTGATGCCAAGTCTTGGTAACAGAGACCCTCAGGACAGGATCTCTATTCCAAAATTCCTTTTCCAAACTTGACCTGAGAGCTCCAGTTATCAAATTCCCACTTTTGTTACTCTTCTCCAAAGTTTTAATGCAACGACCCTTCTTCACAAAACACTCTATCAAGCACTGGCAGCAATTCCAGTCTCAATAAACTACTGGGATTTGGGTAACAGTTTCAGAACTGACTAGAGCATCTCTGGCAAGTCCTTCTGTGGATATTTCATAGGATTCAGGCTTGAAACTCACTTTCAAAAATCCTTCCTGACTGAGGCTGCTGCATGCACCTTGCTAGGAAGTGACCGGGATGGCAATAAGACATCAGATATGACCAGCACTCCAGACTACTAAAATGACACATTTAGGAGAAAATGAAATCTGAAAATCTTCAAAAGTACACCAGGAACTAAGCTCAATTTCCAGCGCGTTTCCAGCGCAGTCTAGGAGCATTCTGGCAAGGCTCCCCACAGATGTTTTGTCCACGCACATATCCACATAAACACACGCACATCCGTCTAATAAAAGAACAGCCCTAAACGAATACAAAAACCCTCTCAAAACACCACATTTTAGTTCAAAGCTTATTTTTGAAGCAGCTTTTTCAGCCTTTAAAAAATCCCATGGATTTAAAGTTTGCTCCAAAAGCAAGGGGCTCTAACGAACAAGCTGACACCACTTCAAGTAGAGCACTGTGAACAGCACCACTACAATATATATGTATACATACTTGAAAGAAAAAAGGCCCCCTGAATTTATGTTGCATATCATTTTCCAGTAAAAGTCAGAGGTCAGAAGGTTACCAGTTTCTGCATCAGCTCTGCAACAGTTTACTATTCCAGGCCCCATTTTTACTAGGCTACACTTGCGATGAAGTCAGCAACTTTTCTTTAAACAATAACGAGTCTCAAATACTTAAAATTCTATAAAGAGATGTTATTCACCATGTACGTTAAATCCATGCATATAAAAAATTAAAATATACTGGTTTAGTTTAAAAACTAATCTTGTTAAATGCAGACTTTGCAATGCTAATCAGTACTGTTCAACCTTTTTTTGGAAACACAATTCCTTTGTTGTCTAACAGCATTTGAATGAAACATGATCATAAAACCAGATTTAAAAGTATATACCTATTGTGAGTTCAGAGTCAACTTCAATAAAGCATTCTCTTTTATATTCAGATTAAGGATCCTTTTTAAATTTTAATTGCATTAAATTAACACTAAATCCACTGCATTTGGTCTCTTCAGAAAAAAATATGCTTTCAGCTTCTCAGAAAAAAAAAAAATCCAGAGATTCAGCTTTTTAGACTGCAGAGTTTCTGAGACAGCACTGATTTGTAGAATGTCCCACTTCCATTGCACCAAGCTCATTTCATACTCGTGCTGCTAAATCAGCTACTCCAGTCCGGCACTCAAACAGAACACTCTTGCATTCGAGTAAATTGGAACTGAGTATAAAAAAGTAAGTAAAAGCACGGCTCAGGATTTTGTAAAACAGGCCAGCTAACATCTCTTCTTTTTATGCAACCAAGTTTCGATGGCATCTTTGAAATATTAGCATGCATTTCTGCAATCTTAATTACATTTGGTTTTGAAGATTTCATCTTTTAACCCATTTCAATGAAGAAAAAACCCCAAACTTCTCATTTCTTATTTTTATTAAGCACACTGCAAATTTGGTACATATGTTGCTCTAACATGTGCCTGCTGGCAGGGTCAAAGAAATAAAGATGCCAATCCCTTTACTAGGAGGACATGGAGGAAAAAAATGTCAAAAAAAAAAAGGAAGATAGACCTTTCTCAGCACAAACCCTCTAGTCCCCAAGCATATTTCCACACCAGAAAGAGAGTAACCAGTCCCTGAGCACGCTGATGGCCACTTGCCAGCTAGGAAAGTGTGAGGGCTCTGTTCCTACCTTGCTCACTGCTGTTGTCCCCGCTGTGTGATGTGTGTCCTCCGCTGGACGGTCCGGGGGTGCCCCCGGAGCGCGTTGATGCCGTGTCATCGTGGTCTCTGTTCCAGGAGGGCTATGGGGACGAAAAAATTAAAAGGTTAAAATCTGACATGGGGAAGAAATGCCCAGATCACCAGAAAATGCACTCCCAGGAGAGTGGTACCTATGCTCAAACCCATGGCAAATACATCTCCAGAATTATTCGTTCTTTCCAGGTAGCTCTATTGCCGCTCCCCAGCAAAAATAATATACTCTGGAATATGTTTACTATCTAAATAATCCCAAGCTTTATTACCACAGAAAACAGAAACATTCCTGGCCAGGCAGGGGTAGCAGGAGGAGAGCCAGAGAGCGAATCACTGGCACTGGGCTCCAGCTATATTTTTAGCATCCGCAAACCCTCCGGCACAACAGCCTGCGAACTCTGCAAAGGCAAAATGAGAGCGGTGGTCGAGAGCAGCATCGTTTATATGGGCCTCCCATTCCTCCTACGAGGCCAACATGGAAGAGCTTAAAGACTTTGCTGGCAATTAGGCC
>VYXF01010817.1:1513893-1533893 GCA_013397295.1 Polioptila caerulea | reverse complement strand
TTTTTTTTAATCTTCCAAAGTACTTTCAAGACAACACAGTTTCTAAACCCGCCTGCAAACTCACAATCCTCCGACTACTTCTACATTAAATTGTTTCTGACAGGGACATGCCAAATATTATTATTTTTCACACTATGAACCACCTCTCTCTTTCGCAGAAATATTTCCAGCACCAGTTACAAAGAAAACTCTGACAGTAGTCATGACAATCTACGCTTACACAGAAATAGAAATGCCTCACTTATTTATTTTTCTTCTCCAAGAAGTTGCAGTTTATCACTTAACGGGGCTCCTTAGCAATTATAGTGATTTTTTTAAATCCCCTGTAAGAAGGCTGCCATAAACAGAAATTAATTCCATGTCACCTTCCACAGGGAAATCCTGCATTCTGGCTAATTGTGGGCACATGAGAGAAATGAGAAGACCTGTTCCCCATTTCTGCAAATGAGCAATGCCCCTCGGAAGTAGGAGGTTAAAGTCTGTGACCTGAGCTCACCCACAGCCAAATAACTTGGGCTGAGCCATGGGATGTCAGAGCCTCAGTTTCTACTGAGGGGGAACAACAACAATAACAACAACACCAAAATAAAACAAAAAAAGGGCAAATAAAAAAAAATAAAAGAAAAAAAATTAAAGAGAGACTTTACTCATGTACAGCATAAGATATTGTTGGTCACCTAAATTAGTGACCGTAAAACAAGCTGAGTTCTCCCAAAGTGAGACTTCAGAGAAGTGCAAAGTAATATAAATTAATCACTGCATGGCATGGGCTGGCTCATTCCAGAGGAGGGTCCCAGCCGTGTGGTCATGACAATACTGTATAAATAAGGATAATTGCCTTAGCAGCTTTTATCTTCTTCCAAGCTCACCCCCGTCCCAAGATCCAAATGAAACTTTCTTCCCAAATCTTTGCAGACTCAAGAACACACAAGAAAATCAGGGGTACACAAGTAAAGTAATTTTAGGATTTTGAGGCTGGGCTGTATGTTCCCATGATTTAAACTGGTTTTGCACCACTGCCTTTCTTGTTGGCCAATAGCTTCTACTGCCAAACCCATGGTCTGGCTAGTGACTGATTCGAGTCACGGTCGCATGACTGATTTAAAATAAAAGAGGATTCAGGTGCCCTAATGCTGCACCACTTTAAGGGCAAAAGACCTTCTACGGCATGTTTTATCTTAAGCCATGGCATTTGAAATACATTTCCTGACCTTTGTTTTGGTTCTGAAGGTTGTGAAGTACTCTGGTGTAAGCAGGGAATAAAAAAAGAAAGGAAGAAAAAGAAGGAAAGGAAATAACAAAAATTTGTGTATTTAAACAATTCCAGAAGCACCGATTGTCTCCTCTGACCATTATGAGGTGCTTCATCCACCTTGGGGGACATGCTGGGCTGAAAAGCACAAGCCCCAGCAAGTCCCAGTGCAACTGCCCCATCAAAAGAAGAAGCACATTTGATTGAGGCCTCCAAAGCAGTTATTGACTTGTACCATGGTGAACATCAAGCATTAATAAACAAAAAAGCCACTGACAAAATTATTTGGTTAATGCCTAAACTGGATATTTTTCATAGCATATAAATATCATTACACACACTTATTATTCCAATCCAAGAACAGCTGGATTAGTTAACATTAATTAACTAACACAAGTTAACACTAATACAAAATGGGAGAAAGCATTGCCTTCTGCTTATATTAAAGAATAAAATGGATTTTTTTCAGCACCAAGCCTATGAAAGGGAAAGAAGAGCTTCTGGCCAAGGAACCAAAGGTTTGGCTGTAAGTACATGAATAAAAGAAATGGCTTTCTATTACAGGTGATAAAAATTGTACTCAGCATCTTTTGATATATATCTTCTCAAAAGTTTTGTGAGCACAGCCCTCTTGTGGGCTCATTTGTGTTTGTGTAACAACTGGAGACAGAGAACAGCTAATTCCTTTACCTGTTGGACAAACCTTCACTCCTCCAGGCTACCAGAGAATTGGCTGCAGGTATAATCATTCATCCCCTTGCCCTGGAGGAACAGAGCTGCTGCCAGCAATTTGGCAGCATAATTTGGGCTTATTGTTCTTGTTCTGAAGTTTTATCTTATTTTCTTTTTCTAAATGAAATACTTATTCATCAGGAAAAAAGTAATGTGCTATGTTTGAAACGTCCTCCTGATTTTCTTAACTCCAACCTTTTAAAAATTTGCAGCTGCATGAGCTTGAGGGTAGTGACCCACCATGTTAGGAAATAGTTGTGCTCAGTACAGGCAAGAACTCGAAGCAAAAAACGGGGACTGATTCATTAAGTTATGGCATCCATCTCCTCCTACAAACGTTACCCACCTATTTAGCAAGGATTTACTTCTTACATAGTTTATCCTTCTGGTTGTTGGCCATACTGACATCCCCAAGCTCACTTGGGCAAAACATTCAATACAGCTTCTTAATACCCTAAGTGTATAATCCACAGGATGGATACTAGAGCTATAACTGCATGATAGAGAGAGCTGGTCTTTGCAATGCACAAGTCTCACCCCTCTTCACTTCTGGAGGCAATGGCTAATAAAAATCCTCAGGTAGCCTGTTCCCCATCCAGCATATAAGAAATCTTTTGCTTTTTCTCTTAATTTGGAAGAAAAATACAAATTGGTATAGAGGATTAAAAATGTACCTTTATAGTACAAAAAATATAATGCCATATATTTCCTATATTTTCTACACTATTGTTTTTACAAATATAGAATTAGAGAATGGTTTGGGTTGGAAGGAACCCTAAAGATCTCTAGTTCTAACCCCTTGCCGTGGGCAAGGACACCTTCCACTAGACTAGTTTGAGATTCTGGGGACCATGAAATCCAGACTCATGACTAAGTTCAGTTTCTGAGAGGACCCACTCATTGCTTTGTCACCTGAACATCTTCTAGCAGAACTAACCAAAGCTGATAGCCAGCAATCTCACCTCCCAGACTGCCAAAACCAAGTGGGGGCATCATACCCAATACAAACAAAACCAAGGGGGAGGGTCAGAACAAATTGTACATGTAGAAACTTCAAAATGCTAAAGAAATAGATGCTTTTTACTGCCAACAACTCTTGCATAATCTGTTTCACGCAGCTTTGACTCAAAGGTGAGTTATTTTTAATAGAACAACAACAAAGGCACAAAGACCATGTTCAGATGGAAAGAACTGTGTTTCAAGTCTAGGGAAATAAGGCCGTTGAAATGACAGGCAGGCGATAACTCCGCCTGCAACTAAGCAGAACAGCGAGGGTGACTTGTGCACAGATGGAAACCATTGCAGCGTTAGAGGAGGCAAGGCCTGGCGAACTAGAAAGCAGAAAAAACTCCGCATGGAAGTCTCAGCCCTGACCTGGATTCCCTTCCTAGCCCCAGAAAAGTCATAAGCTTTCTATCTTTAGTTTCCCCTTATTGCGAATGAGAGTAAGACTCTTCTCTAACTCTTCACAGCTGCATAGGAAAAATAAGATACAAGCTGTCTTTATGCATGCAACATAAGAGACAAATAGATAAAAGGAATGAGAGTGGGTATCAGCATGAATACCAGAGATGATAGAAAACTAGAAATAAACAGGAGTTTTGCCACTGATTTTCACAAGGCCAGGATTTTTACCTGAAGGGACCAGAGGCACAACAAACACTGCATGCTGTCGGAAGTCACCAAACCAAGAATCCAGCAAACAACACCGGTGCTTTCCATTAGCTCTGCTGCCGTGCCTCAGCGCTGACCCTACGCAGGTGTGTGGTGCATGACACCAGCTGCAAACCCATGGAGGCACCTCTAACATGGCACAGCCTCTGGCTCCCTCCTTACCCTCAAAGCATGGAGGAAAAGAGACCATGGCAGGGAGAGGAAAGGAAAGGACCTGATAGTCCTAAATAGGAGGAATGGAAAACGCGAGTGCAAAAGGACAGGGCGATAGTGCTTTCCAAAGGAAAAAGAATAATTAGAAGCAGCAAATATAAACCACAAAAAATAAAGGAGAATGAAATGGATATCATCATCAGACTGGGAGGGACATAAAGACAAAGAGGAAGGAGAAAAACCACAGCCTGTCTCTTCCAGAAGGCACCAAAGCCCTGTCAACTCTGCAGGGGTAAGACTTTAAAAAAACCCGTTTGTGCGTGTTTGTGTGCACACAGGGCTGCACGTGTTCACAGCTATGCAGAGCCCCCCTAGCCTGGGTTGCATTCTGTCAGAAGCACAGCTCCAACACCTTCTGCCTATGCTGAAACCAAACCTGCTGCACTAGGGGAGTCATCTCCAAAGTTCTCCCAGGGGGGACAGCATGGGAAGATGGACTTTTCCTTGAGAAAGGGCTCTAGAGGCACGAAAAAAAAAAAAAACCCTCTGTCAATAACAAAAGCAAATAGCTTTTAGACACTTAGACTTCAGGGTTTGCTTCTTGCATTGGAGATTGCTGCATGTGGTAGCCTTGATGAACACCTAAATAGCAACAGCCTCAATCACAGTGGGCCTCCTTAAAATTTGACTGACCTTATTCCATTGCTCATTTTTTTTTTTTTTTTTAAATTAAATCACAGGTCAACAGTAAACACTGCCTGCCCAGCCAGGTTAACTGAGCCAGCTGATGGTGATGCAGGGTTTTTGTCTCCCACACAACAAACATTGACTAGTACTTTCTATTTAGAGCAACCCCGCATTGTAAACCTGTCTCCTCCCTTTGATAAGAGACATATCACTAGATAGCATTAATCCCTGGCCCTTTTCTGACACAAGGAAACACAGCTTTGCAGTCAGGAGATAAAAATCACTGCTCCACATAGATTTTAAGTTTAAATATCATGCAGAAACATGCACAAAGTCAGCCTCAAACAACACCACTACATCCAGAAACCTGGTGTACAAGTCCTTGACATGTCAGGCCCGTTCTCCTTGGCTCCTACTAAATTTAATAAGACTGGAGAATTTTCCACATCTTTCTAGACCAGGAAAAAGGTCTTTAGAGACAAATAAGAGTTTCCTGTTCAATATTTCATGTAATGATTCTTCCAAAGGTGTAAACAGGAAAAGTGTCTCGCCACTTAGCCTGAAAATGAGAGCCCGCCGTCCCTTCCCTTTATTGCATTTATGTGTTAAAAGTCATTTAGAAGGGGATCTGCCAGATGCTCAGGTACAAATGAGACAGCACAGGCTGTCAGATGACTGGCTGAGGTCCCAAATCTGGCCTACCCAGAAAGACTCGGGCAGGAGGGAGACCTCAATGGCAGCTTCTCCCACCCTCTCCCTTCTGTCCCACCAGGGTCTCAGCAGGTAGCCTCAGTGGAAATCAGTGCTGTGGAGAGATGTGCTCTTCACCCTGAATATCTGTACTCAGCAAAGGTTTACTTATAGCAAAACCTGCATCTCTAAGCATTCCCCTTACAGATTTTTAGGGATGGTACCTTTTGGGAAGACAAAAATTAACCCGTTGGGGCACCCACTGTAAATTTTTTTGCATTACTTAAATGCAGTCTCTGACTTCCAACATGCCATTGACACAAGTGGGGCTTCTTGGGGAGGGAAGGCACAAGCACAGCCCTTGCTCTGCAACAGCCATGCTTCATTCCAGCTCTATTGCAAGCAAAAACCCTGAGCTTGTGTCACAAATACCAAATGGGTTTTTTAGCTAACTGACAACAGACGCCATTCGGAGTCAGCGTATTTTGATTACGGCACATTGTTTGCAGGATTCAAGAGCCCGCTCGCCTTGCATTGTTGTTCAACACCAAAATTAAATTGCAGTATAATTAGCTTTACTCCAGCTACACCTTTCTGTCTGGATGGATGTGATACCTGCAAAGCCTGTGTTGGGTATAAAATGTGTTCCTGATTATAAAATGTTTGCTTAATCTTGAGGGCACCGCCTTGTTTTTTAAGGCCCTCTGCAAGTCACGCACTCCAGTACGTGCTGCCCGTTATCTCCAGAAGGCTTAAAACTGGAATCCCCGTGATTCACATTTTCCAACGCTCATGGCCAAACCCCTTCTGCAGAGCAGCTCCTCCACTTTCTCCCATTTCACAATAAGCCAAATCTGTAGCGCGGTAGAGGCGGCCGTGCAGCTCGGCTCTGCAAGCCACACGCCAGCGAGCCAGTGGCCACAAAACACACCGAGGCCCGGCTGCGGGAGCCAGAGGCCGGTGAGTTCCAGGGGTGGTTTGCCAGGCTGAGGTGGCCGTGGCTCCTGGATGCCTCCACCCGCTCATTGAGGGGTGGCTTGGAAGCACAGTTAGCTGCCAGAGTCACACAAAAATGTTGGGCAGAGAGGTCTGTGTGGTCCCACTGCACTTCCCAGGGAGCTTTTGGAGTACCCAGTGGCGCTTGTAGCAGCACAGGGCTCAGGCATGGCCCCACATAGATCCGTGCCTCAGGCCAGGCAGACTAGCCACCGCCTCACAAATGTTTCCAGTCAACCCCTCAGCTCTGCTCCTTCTGCAGAAGTTACCGGCAGCGCTGCTACCGATTCCATCCAGAGCTTCAGTTTATCCCCTTCCTCCTTTAAATACTTTAAAAAAATGCTAATTGAGTGGAAAATAGCAGAATAGACCAAAACCAAAGCATAAAGCCACCAAAAGCAATGTTTACCATCAGCCTTTCAATCCAGCATAGTGCCTTCCTATGACGCCAAACAGAAACATTTTTCATTCTTGGCAATATTTTCTTCAAATTATCCACAGAGCAAAATAATTACTAAAACATATTACAGCTTATTCTTAAATATCTTCTAAATATACTTTGCTATCACTAGATGACATATAAATTAGGATATCAACCCTACCTGATGATAAGGGAAACGGAGAAGTAGAAAATCTCAGCTCACAAGCACCTAATCGTCTTCTCACTCCAGAACCTCAGTGACAGACCTGGGAAGAGAATCCGCATCTCCCCTCCTGCCTCATGCTGTCAGCAGAGCAGCATTCCCCACCCCTGCCCCTCCAGTATTGCTGTATCACTTCTCACCCAAAGGATCTCTCAAGCACTCGTCACTGAGGGCCAAACGTCGGCTAGATGCACACATGTGCACTTAAGAACAAAATTAATCCTCCCTGCACATACTACTCATGTGCATGCCATCACTCTGGCTTTACGGAAAAGAGCAATGAAAAAGAGTCCCCTCACAGGAGTTAGATTAATGTAGCAAGACACATCTGTGCATACCCTGCTTTTTCTACATAGCTGTGCCACAAAACACTGCCACGGGCCTCACGGACACGGGGAAAGCACAACGATGCTCCCATAGTAGGTGGAAGCCACGCCAGTAAAACTGGTTGCACAACAGGGAGGAGGGCCGGGAGCCTCCAGGGGCAACACAGCTGCAAAATCCTCCAGGCAGAGAGGGGCAAAGGAGGGAACGGCTCAAGCACAGTGCGTAAGCTGCCTCCAGTGTGCATGAGCATCTTGTCCCAAGCATCCATGCAAACACAGCGACCCTCTTCCCAAGCATACCCACAAATACCGGGAAACAAAGGGAAGCTGCCTGCCACGGACTCGCGTGTGTGTTTGAAGGCTTCTTTCCCCATCACCCTCCTGTCACAGTGATGCCCAGCAGTGCCACTCAGCTATGGAACCCCTGTCCACATCAAGTGCTGCCCAAAATGCTTCTGTGAACATGAGCAAAGGGGAGAACAAAGCTGTGACTTCAAATGACCTACTGGTGACATGGCTGAACAAATCACCAAAACACAGCACTGCTCCCCTGTAACACTGCACAACAGTACACAAGAGAAAAGAAATAAATCACAAGCCACTGGGACAATCCCTTCATCAGAAAACTTGGCCAACTCTACCTATGCAAGGTAACTCCATGATACAGGTGTGGGGGTAGGAGCTCAGGAGCCAAAGTATCTCTGTGACTGCACCCCAAGAAGAATCCCCTATACTGGCTCAAGGCTTAAACCAAAGTGCCACCTACTGAGTCTACAGTATTTGTGTCCTCCCAAGGTTTCTAGCAAGGGGTTGGCCATGGTTAATACTTAGCTCCCTAGATTAATCCAAATACTAGCAAGCAGCCACTGACCTCCATGTGAAAGCACACACCTCGTGTTGCTGCTGAACACCAGCAAGCAGGCAATATCCCAGCTGAGACCAGGGGCTTCCCTGCACACGCCACCCCAATGCAACAGCTCCCACCAGCCCTGCCAGGGGTGAAGATTGTAATGCCCACAGATCAAACCCTGCTTTGCACTGATAGAGATGGCCTGGGTTCAGTGCAGGCCAAAACACCCATGAGACAATAGATTCTGCCGTTTCTATTTGTACAGACACTTGTAGCCCTGCGCCCCAACAAAGTCGTGGGGTTTTTAATCTGCTCTTACCCTCCCTTCTCCTGAGAGCTATGCAGACTTAAATGGAGCTATTTAAAGCCAGTGTTAAAAACACCAGCAATGGTCTGACCTGAGGAACAAAACTGCACCAAAACCTGAAGGCCAAATGAATGAAAAGAAAATTACAAGGTAAAGTTTGCCTTCCTGTGCCTGAACGTGTGCCAGCTGCAAGAATCTTACATTACATGGATGCAGCTTTCCAAAGTTTAAATACAATAATTTTCTGTATTAAGGGCCCAGTAACCCTAATGGAGGCATAATTAGGCATTGATGCCATGCCCATATGAGAGAAGCTTGCAAAACTTAAATAAACTGTGAATGGCAGGATTAATACCGCAGCTTTGCATTTTGTACAGCTGTTTGAATACAGCACATTGCCTGTGATGGCATCAGCTGTTGCTTTACTCTCAGTCAGTACTTCTGAAGTTAAAACAGGCAGCTCTTTTAAGCAAATAAAGAATTACCCCACATATTGTTCACCAGTTTACTTCAGGAAAGAAGGTCTGCATGCATATTTGCCTTAAACTAAAAAAACCCAACTAACAAAAAAAACCAAAAAACCCAAAAAAACCCACCAAAACAATCAATCAACCCCCCTCCAAAACAAAAGAAAAAAGAAAAACAGAAGAAAAAGAAATCCAAGCTGCAAACAAAAATAACTGGCCAGATTCAAAGTCCAATGATGCTAATAAGAGAATTTTAATTTACTGCAATGGCTCTTCAGGATGAAGAAGTAGGTAATGCAGTTTTGGAGATCATCTGCCCAAATGGGAATATCATATAGATGCCTGGAGAGTCCTTGAGAAAATAGCTCACCTCGGTACTGATTGAAGAGGAAACACAATACTTTGGTGAAATAGAATTCTGTATTTCTAGGAAAGACTCCAATAGCAAATTGCTTACTAATGTAAGAAGTCTTGTAAATTTTATTATGAATGAAAGGGGCAATGGCAAGCGTGTGACATGGCACAGCGTATGCACACATGGCCGAGTCCGTAAAAAGTAAATAAATAGGTTACTTATAAGCTCTGGAAGACACCTAAAAATATCTCTAACACAAACTCAGGCTCAGTGAACTTCTAGCAAGAAAATAAAACAGCTCCAAAACCGTCTTACTATTATTTTTTTCCACCAGGTAAATTAGCTCTCCTACAGGCTAATATTCAATCTTGGCTTTCTTATTGGAAATATCAGCTGAAAAAAGTTACAGATTTGTTCACTGTCTTTAAAAAGTTACTTACCACTGGACAGGGAAGAAACTATCTATACAGGGAGTGTGTCAGCCTGATGCCAAATTCACCTGGGAAACACAGGCCCAAACCACTGATCCCCCGGACGGGATGCAGGCAGCTCTCCCCCTGCCTCAGAGCCTGGCCAAGCCCTTGTCTCCGCCACCTCAGCCAGATCCTTCCCCAGATCCCTGCCACCATAAAACTTTCCAATTTTTTTCCCAGGCAGCGCTAACAACAATATGGCTCTTGAGCTGCAGGCGCAGAGGAGGGTGCGGAGCCCCGGCTGGGGCGATGACGGGCGCCACAGTTAAGTGCTGCTGTGGAGATGAAATATGCCTAATGAAAAGCTTACCTAAGGCTCGCAGGGAGCCAGCGCCCGGCCGGCCGAACCTCTCCAGAGTGCCGGGCACGAAGCCGCCAGGACGCTCGGGAAAGACGAATTAACTAAAAGTTAATGTGGATGTTCTCATTCAAAAGAAAAGTGGCCTACTCCAAAGGGGATTAGGCTAAAGTGAACTAAGGCCACTTTACTTCTGAATGAGAGCATCCACACAATAGTCCAATGCACTTTAACTAATGCACTTTAATTTTACACCCAATCAATTTGTCTTACCTCTCCTGAGTGTCCTTGTGTGGACAAACCCAGAGATTCATCGAGTTTTGAGGCCAGGCAGGGAATATTAGATCAACTCATCCCACTCCCCCTGTGTTATGGGCCATTGCCTTTCACAGTTATCCCTTTATTGATCCCCAAAACTCATGGATGACT
This sequence comes from Polioptila caerulea, assembly GCA_013397295.1. Classification (NCBI taxonomy): domain Eukaryota; kingdom Metazoa; phylum Chordata; class Aves; order Passeriformes; family Certhiidae; genus Polioptila; species Polioptila caerulea. Next base: position 1,523,560 of record VYXF01010817.1, on the reverse strand, counting down.
TACGTATAACCTCTGATGGGGGCAGGGAGGAAACATTTCTTCAATGGCCTGGATTTGAAGATGCTTGCAAAATAAAAACCATTTGCAAAATAAGAAGACACCATGACTTTCAGCAGCCCATCCTGCTGCTAACAGAAGAGGCCAAATTTGAGCAAAAATCCATCCTACCTTCCATATGCCCTGGAAGTTCATAAGAAAATGGCAGTCTCTGTATTATAACTCTTAAATCTCTTTTTTTTTTTTTTTTTTTAATTGAAAACAGACCTTTTGCCTATAGGACAAATTCACGTTGGGTTTTTTTTTTAAATTCACCTCACCAACGTTTAAATTTTCAACATTTCCCCAGACATCTACCGACAAATCTCAAACTCCCTTTTCGAAAACAAAATAACCCCCAGAAACCACTTGCTGCTTTCGTACACACAATGACTCACATAAGCCTGAAATCTCCATGTCGCTCTTACCCTCTTGGATATGTACTCCCAAAAATAAATAAATTAACCCACAACAGCAGCAACCAGTGAGGCAACTCAAGGAGCTGAGCCCTCAGGGGCGATGGGGTTCCCCTGTGCCAGCAGCCCTCCCGCTAACAGAGACCAAGCCCCTACCGCCACCGCTGAGGGACTGAAGCTTTTCAGGGATCTCATCTAAATTAAAAAAAGGAATCCTGAGGACACTGGCCTGATGGGATTCTGCTCGCATCTACGCTCCAGGTTACATCTCTCATTTTTGCCCTTTGAAGGTAGTGAAAGTGAAAAGGCAACCACACTAAACAGGTCAAAGAAGAGCTGAAGCAACTGCCGACAAGTTGTATTTCAGACGCGTTCCAGAGTATCAGCGGTGGGTTAGATACGGAACCATTAATCAGCGGCATAAATACACTCAAAGAAGTCCAAACACAAAATGTGTGCTCTCTTAGAGCTACCCTCTCCAAATATTGCTGCAACTGCAGGGAAAAATAAAAATATAACCACTAATTATTCCCAATTTGTCGTGTAAGTCAAAGCCTGCTCTGAGAAACAGAGCATGTGGAGAAGAAGGTAGTACACCCAGGACATGAGGTGACACAGCAGCGCACCCCAGCCTCTCCTTCTCTCGCACGAGCCTCACCAGGAAACAATTCCAGAAACCTTCAAAAACGTTCCTGTCCAGAAACAACTCTCCTCTTTATTTTCTTAAACGTGTTTAGATTACACAAGATAGATCCTAACAGCAAGTTCACGTGACCCAAAAACCCCGAAATGCAGAAATGCGAAACAAAAGAATGATTCCCTAATTTAAAGAAGCTGTGCCAGATTTTCAGTGTTTTTTAAAGTAGTATTTATCAGCACAACGTACACTTACTCATTTTGATTGTGTGCAATATAATCTGATTTTTTTAAGGCATAACATTGCCCACGCGGGGCTGCAGTAACCCTTCCGCATGCAGAGCCCATTACCTTTATTGTTACCTGCGGACCAGCAGCCATGGAAAGACTCAAACCCTCAGCCATAAAGGTTAAACTTAAGGTAAAACTCATTTTTTCGTAACTTTCAAGCCTCCAAGTTGCCTCAAAATAACAATCTACGGTCCCTAATGCAGACGCAGCGAGCTCTGGCTTACAGGAATACCTAGGGATACACTCGCAAATGTTTAGGATGAGTTCTGAGGTTAACTGGGGTTTAAGCTCAGCTCCGTCAGGTCTGAAGCTGAAAAGAATTCCCAAAAAATCTAGTGATTAAACTATCCTTAACAACAAGACGTAACTTCAGTTCGGAAAACTTTACATAGAAATTAGGCCTGAGCATGCAACTTCAGGAAGGCAGCAAATCTTACACCCAGCTGTAAGGATGGCTGCTTTTGGGTTCTTGAATGATTTAAAAATAAAAAAGAACCCCAAAGATTCATGAACTGAAATCATAAACTAAAGTACACATATTCAATCTTACGTCTATTCAACAGTGTATTTACTCGCTTAAAGAAATAGAGAGCAAAGAAAATCTTATTTTGCTAATACAATTTCAGCTACAGTGTATCAGATGAAAACATGTCTGGAACAGAAATTAACGTATCCTATCTTCACATAAATAGCCTGCCAAACTTGGGCATGGTAACAGCTTCTAAATATCACAGCAAAAGTAATAAAAAAATTCCTCAAAAATAAACAAAAAAAGGATTCATTGGCTCAAAGTGACAAAGTCAGAGGAAGAAAATTAAATTTCGAGTCTTTTAAGCGTTATTTTATTGGTCCTCCTCAGAGTCCTACTTTGCTGTAACTTTTTTATTATGCAGAAATGAATTCTACCTTGCACCCTCTGCACCACATCTATTATTTTGATGCCTGTTCCTCCAATATGGGAGCACATATCCTAAAGGCAGCAATATTCTTAGCTCTCCTCTTCAAAACCATACATGGTTTGAAAGTACCTGTGAAGAAGTCCCGAAGTAAAATAGTATTTCTCAGTAATTTTTTCCCTAAGGCATTATTTTTGTATTGGCTACAAGGTATAGCTAATATATTTGAGAATTTGGGAAGTTAAGTCTAGTCGTAACTGGCCAATGCCCTGAACAACTCTAGCACCTTCAGCTACGCTTTATATTGGATTCATGTTTATGATCCTTCCTTTGTAAAGAATATATTTTAAGTAATCGTTCCGTTTTTTTAAAAAAAAAAGCTGCTGTCTATCTGCATTTTTGTTAGAGCAACTCTGCAACTGCACGCATTAAAATAAAATCTATTGCAACATAAATAGAGGTGTTGCTTTATTATATATGTGTGTATATATGTGATATATTATCGCCCAAGAAGGGCCATCTAAAACGCCACAGTTGCAAACATTTAAGACTGTAACAAAAATGACTGAGACTCTAGTATCGGTTTACTATCCTTCAACAATTTCCCTGACAGTGGAGTCAAATAATGTTGAATTATGGACCTTCTTGCAGGAAGTCTTATTTCATGTTCATTTTTTGATCATTTCCCTCATAGTTCCTATAGGAATTTGGCTCTTTGCCGATTTGCCTTTAAAAGTTCCTGCATCTGTAACTGGCTTGTGCATTATTAAACTGTAATTTTTGTCAAGCAGTGCTACTGTGGACGGGCTCAACAAGTTTCTTTTCAGTAAGAAAAATACTGTTTTGTCCCTATAAAATCTATCTTACGGAGCTAACGCACTTTATTTGAACACGGTGGGTACTCTGTACCATGTTTTTCCTTAAAGGACTTCCTAAAAGCTTCCTTGTAGACACGCTCTTGTAGGAGAATTTTACAGTTTGGACTTGAGCACCCAGGTGCCAAGTTGATATGGCTTCAAAAAAACAGCCCCACGGTAACAGTTCGGGATTACCTACGAAACTGAATTTCTGTTGTCGGACTACAGGCAGTCTTTGGGCTTTTTTTTCTAATCAGAGGGAGTTTTCCCAGGCACATCACACAACAGCTGTGTTCTAAATCTTTCTGGGCTCTGACAAACACTGAAAATTTAAACATGCAAATGTTTGAAAAGCTAATGATTAAAAAAGGTTTATTTTGAAACTTTTGAGGATGACTGCAATTCTTCAGCTAGGTTTTTTTTTAAAGTCCTGGGGTCTGGATGATTTTGAGTTCAACTCTCCCCAGCAAAAAGCCCAAACGCCTGCCTTGTACTTGTGGAGCCGTGACGGTAAACACCAGCTCCGCAGGTCTCACCCTGGCAGGCAGCGGGGTCGAGCCCGTGGGAGAAGGATGCTATTTTAGTGACCTAGTGCCACTGAGCTGGTTAAATCACTGAACAATGGTTAGTGTTATAGGGCTTTACTTTGCAAAATCTAGCATTAGTGTCATTGCTTTCTATTAACCGGGGGGACTTAAAGGCACTGGCTTTGAGGGGCCTATAGGGAAAGAATAAATAAGGGGAAACCAATAAATTAAAAGAAAAAAACACCCTGTTAACTGTAACCTTTACTACCACAATATAAGAAAATGTAATTAAATCCATAATAAAAGCCTTTACATACTCACTCTTTTACTACTCTCCCAAGCAGAGCAGTGGGCAGGCGGGGGGCCCCACGCCCGGAGCCAGCCCCTCGCTCCCACCGCCCGGCCCTGCGCGCCCGCGCATCCCAGGGCCGCGCAGCCATAAACGCGCCCTGCGCAGTCACATCCTAATTAGCCGCCCCGGCGACCAGCACTCAACACCTTATTATTGAACCATTAGGGCCCCGATACTGCCGGCCGCGCCGGGGCCAGGCTTGGCACCGGAGTTTACCGGAGGGCGCGGGGGGGACCGCGCATCCCCCGGTAACCCCCCCCCGCGCCGCCCGCCCGATCTCCGTGGGTTTGATCCGCCGCCTCATGGCCCGGGAGGGGAGGAAGGGTGGGAAAGCGCATTTTTGCACCTTTTCCCTTCAACGGGGGAAAGCAAAGCCCCGCTCCCCGCGCAGCTCCGCGGGTGCGGACGGGTAGGTGCGGGGCTGCGCGCCCCGCTGCCCGGAGCGGAGCCGGAGCGCCCCGGGGCGCGGCTGGGGCAGCGCTCGCACAAGCCGGGGGTGCCGGGGCCGAGCCCCGCGCAGCGGGAGCGGGGACGGCGCAAGGTCCGCGCTCCGGCAACGAACAGCGGGGCGCGGGGTGATGGAGAAACACACCGGCCCCCGACAACCCCAAAATTGTAACTTCATTTCTTTAGCTTTCACTTTAATAAAATAATGATTCGTTGGGAAAATGGGGTATAAATCTTCATTTTGGAGGCAATTAAAGTGTTGATTTCATTCGTGCCCCTGAGCGATTCTTGTAATTTGCTCAAATAGCTTTATGTACCCAGCACTCCAGAGCTTTTAGAAACCCATTTTCTAGTTAGACTTGTTGGATTACAATTTTTATTCAACAGCAGCGAGCCGAGTTTCCCTCAGCTAGACCCCGGCTGAAGGGTTCCCCTTGCTCTAAGGCGCTGCGCGGGGCTAGCAGTTCCCCGGAGCATCCTCACCAGTCCCGGGTACCTCCCTGCCGCACCACCCTCCACTCACTCTGCCAAGCTTTTCCCCGAAACAGAACAACTGGGTGGGAAAAAAAATCCCTTCAAAACAACGTATCTATATGCACACAAACCCCTTTTTAAAAGTTCATGCCTCCCTTAAAGCCTGCCTCCCCTGTCACAAACCGATAGCCTTTGGCAGATAGGAGAAAATATTTCGGATATTGCCCAGACTGCCATGCAATGCACCTTCATGTCGGTGATCTATAAAATAACTCCCAGCTGACAGTGCCAGTGATAACAGCAAAGCAGCTGAGGAAACTCCTGTCTGCTTGGCTGCGCCTTGCTTGAACAAAAGGAAACCCCCAGAGTCAGGAGCAGATCACTCCTAACACTGTATTTACGTAGCTGATCAAAAAGGAGAAATAACTTGGGGAGTTTAACCAGGGATTTGGTTTTTGTGCTGTGCTTGAGGTCCCCTCTCTTACAGGCAAAGCGCTGCTACCCCTCGGTTCAGAGCAAACAAACATACCACGAAAACCCCACCGTTTCACCCAACTCGAATAAAAGCCAAATCTCAGTCACTAACATCATCCAGGAGCTTAATTTAGATCTGGGCACCTCCTGCATTAGCCCCAAATGCTCCCATGAAAAGGCAAGGATCCCAGCCTGCGCCCAGTGGAAGGAGGAGGGAAGGGAGAGGGGACAGCCAGCTCTCCCCACTCAGCTCACCCGCATTTCCCACCCCGCTGCAGCCGACATTAAAGGTCTGAACCATCCCAAACAAAACCTGGACAACCGTCACAGCCACGCGAGGCTCTGCTGGCTTGGCTTTGACTATATTTATTTTTTAAAGAGAGGGCTTGAAAACTTGAAAGATCAAGGAAAAGAATTTAAAACCTGAATCCCATTTTATTTTCTCCCTTTTTTTTTTCTATTAAGTAAAATAAAATGGGCGCGTTTGCAGCAGGCAGGCGTGCACAAAGCAATGTTCACTCAAGTCTAAAAGCGTTCGGCCAAGGAAAACTGACAAGACGGACTAATGAACCGTAGAGACGGGAAGAAAATAGCCAGTATTTGCTAGATTTCAAACCCTCTCTGTCTTCTCTGGACCACCTATCTCGGATTTTATTATTATTTTGGTCAACGACTCCAGTTCTTCCTCCCCTAAGCTACCAAGAAGCCAGTGATTCACAGATACCACTTCTATTATTGGAAAGGGTAAATAAAATAAAGACAAAAATTAAAAGCAACAAGAAACAGGTCGAGTTTGCAGGCGATGCTTTTACAAGCTCATCTCGCCAGGTCGAATCCGGGAGCAAGCCTTAATGAAGCAATAATAGCCACATTATTCAAAAATTTTCATTTCGATGGAAATTTATCTAAAAGGGACTTAATCATATGCAAATAATAAAAGGAGGCGTAGTGACCCAGCAAGCGATCTGCATACAAATTTTAGCGTGTGCGACGTTGGCGAGATCATACCTGATCCGTTAGATTTGCTGATCTTGTTATGTCTTCACTGTCCGATTTTGATCCGCCCTCTCTATCGTCTATGACCAAATCGATAGGCATTTTTCCTTTCAAACAGCTAATATACCGGTGGCAGAAATTGTCACATAATTCGTGTACCTACATTATGACAGAGGTTTCAAAAAAAAAAAAAAAAAAAAAAGGAGGAAAAAAAGAAAAAAGAATAGAAGGGGGTGGGGGGGAAAGGAAGAAAATATAATCAGGAATACATAAGTAAAATTGACAAGTGCAACCAGTCTCCCCCCTTCGCCCCTGTGACATCAAAAGTCCTAAATAGGGGAAACACACTGCAATTATCCCCCTGAGACCTCTAGACGCATCCAGAATTAGGAATAACTTTCTTTTCTCGCAAAATAGAGATATCCCAGAAAATTGACAGTGACAAGATGATTCACAGGCTACAACATATTCAACACCCGTGTTAAATTCATCTGCTCCCGGAGCTGTGGCCATTAGAGAGGTGACCTGCATGGGTGACATTTAAGGTAAACTATTTAATTTCATCCAGTTATTTCATCATAAACCCTTTCCAAAGGGGTATGAGGACGGAAGAAAGGATTAAAAAAAAAAAAATCCACATGCACTGGGCTGAAATACATTATAGGCATCCATGCCCTGAAATCCCCAGTTGCTCTGATAGACTTGTACCTGAGCTGCCTTTATTAATGGGCAGATTTTAACACATTTCGGTAGAGCGAGAACAACCTGACAGTTATGGTTAGATAAAGTGACTGAGGCTCACGAGAAACTTTTCAACTATTTAAAAACCTCTCAAAATGTTTATTTTTAGGAGAAAGGGAATTCTCTTCTAGGCCAGCTATCAATGACACGTAAAAAATCCTCAGGAAACCCAGAGCGCACTTCCAATTTAACGTGAGCTCGGATGACACCGCCTGCTTAGAAATTAGCATTCTCCCTCCTAAGATTTCTAAAACAGCCAACAAAAAAATCCTGCGTTTAGGCTGCAATCTCTTTCTTCTGCTTGGAGGTGTACAATATTCCCAGGAACAAGAGACAGACAGAACTATCAACTCTGCTTTGTCTCTGCAAAATGTTACAGGACAATCCGCGCCCTGAGCCTGACCTGCAGATGGCTCTTAAAAAAAAAACCAACAAAAAATTCCCCCTTCCAACTAACTGCAACCGGAGTCTCTTCTTCACCATCACCAAGAAAAAACAGTATCTATTTTTTTTTAATCACAATTTCAGGGGCTTGACTGAACTAACTATTTTGAGTCTCATCTGCGGCACCACAGAACTGCAACTATTTATACAAAGCCAGCAAAGTATTACAATGAACACAAGGCCTGGGCGTTCGAGAGCTCGGTTTTAGAGGCTGAAATTGTAATTAAACTGCGAAGAGAAATGGACGCCAAGATTGGTCTTGACACTAATTACCAGAAAGAAAGACATTTATGCAAATTCACCAGAAGCCTGAACTTCAGCAGTACTGAAACGGAGGAGGAAGAAAGGAGGTGGGGGGGGGAAGGTAGAGAGAAAGGGAGGGAGAGGGAGAGAGAGTGAGACAAAAATTACCTTCTCTAATTCCAACAGATGAAACCTTAATACTTGTATGGCTTGAATCATCTGCAAAGATACAAACAACATGAGCATTAATCTCATTCCTGGATTTGGGGATATTTCCCACAGCCACCCCGGCCGCACTTTGTAGCTTGACTTTTCTCTAGTAGTAAATAAAAAGTTGTTTTGATTTATGGCAATAACACTAAAACTTAATAGCGGTGGCTTTGTGCGCTGTTTAACGAGAAGCGATCTAGAGTTAACAAAAAAAAAAAATCCCAATTGCAACGAAGCAACTGAATTATACGGATCATAAACATTTCTTAAAAAAAAAAGAAACAACCCTCTAAACACCATCACTGGCTTCTCGCTTTGTGAAAGCGGGAGCAGGACTCCTACAGTGGAGGCAAAATATTTATCCTTAACGGAAGAAGGAAAGAAAGAGAGAAACGACCTCATTTTCAGTGAGTTTGCCACTGGTGCATCTCCAGCCATTGTAATCCTCTATGTTTCCCATCGAGCTGCTTAAAAGGTGCGTGGAGGGGCTAGTTACAGCGGGGATAAATCCACGCTCCTCTTGGGCAGACAAGCTCACCATCAAGCCCGCCAGCTCCTCTTTGGATGGGGTTTTCCTTTATGTATATCCTCATGGGATTTTTTTACTTCCAAGCAAATACCACACCATATTTACTTGCAAATACAAAAAGCATCATCGTAACAATTATCGTTTTTAAAAATCAATGTGAGAAATTTTCAATTTAGCACCACCAAACCACCTCTCCAGATGACACAGAAGTTTAAAAAAAATAATAAATAAATGGGAAGGGAAGGGAGGGTGGGGGTGGGGAGAGGAAGAAGTGTTAACTCTTACCAAGTTATCCAGTTCAGGATTAGAGGAAAAGAGGGGTTTCTCTGCTCGGATCTAAATGTAAGAAAGGGGAGGAAAGGGGGAAAAAATAATAATAAAAATGATTTGAAATATGGAAGCAGAAAAAGCAGACGTTATTATTTCTTGCTTCATTACACTGTCGGGTCCATTATGTAACCTTCCGTGCAAAGCCCTGACTGCTGGATTTAGTACATCAGCCAAACACTTGAGCAAGTGAATCAAATACACTGAAAAATACCTATGGAGCTTCCCCGGCACAGCCCGTCCCGGCTCCCGGGAGCCGCGCAGCCAAACTCCCGGCTGGGCACAGACCGCTCCACTTTATCCATTTTTTAAGGGGGGTAGTAAATGCCGAGATTTCCTGATTTTTTTTTTTTTTTTCACGTTTTGTTTGGTTGGGGTTTTGGGGATTTTTTTTTGTTTTGGTTTTTTTGCCTCTTTCAGTAAGAGAGGGGGGAGGGGGAAACGCGCATCTTTATCTCAACAGAGAATTGTTTTTCTCGACAGGATTTTTTTTTCCCCTCTTTTCTTTTTTCTTTTAATGTTTTCAACCCGGTTTTGCTGACCTGTTTGGCGAACACTGCTATGTCTTCATTGAAAGACTCAGAGGAGCAAACATCGCCTCCCGCTACCCCGGGCTCCCTGGGTGTGCATGTAGCTAATTCACATTTCTCAAAAATCAGTGCTAAAAGAGGGAACAGGGGGTGTCTGAAAGAAAATACAATAGTCACACACACAGAGGGGGGGAAAATATCATAACGAAACAAAAAAAAAAAAAAAACCCAAAAAAAACAA
>VYXF01010817.1:1472577-1505794 GCA_013397295.1 Polioptila caerulea | reverse complement strand
AAAAAAAAAAAAAAAAAGGAAAAATGGAAAAGCCGCTGGGCTGCTCTGCATCCCAAGGATTGAGCTGTTGTGCCGTCTACTGGGAGAAGGGAAAACTACAGCCAGCAACGCTTCCAAATTTTCTGAGAGAGAAAAGTCCAGTTTTCGGCAACTTGGAGGGGTCAGAGATGCCCAAGTGCTCAGTAGAAGACTGGCGACCCGAGACAGAAAGTGTCGTAGAGACACTTATTTTTTTTCCTGAGGCTACATCTGTATAATTGTATAAAAACTCCACTTTTAAGTGTTTAGGATTTTACTGACTGCAGACCGTGGAGCAATGATATGGTAAAGATGGTCTGAGTTTATCCGTGCGAGGCAGTTGTACATTAGCTAAATATGTAGGAAAGAGGAATTTAATTTAAAAAGGTAAAATATTTGCGAATGGTTTAAAACCTTCTCCCCCACCAGAACCCGGCTGCAGCCTGTGGGCAGAGGGAGATCCCAGCCCGGTCAGCTCCCACCCCGATGATGCTCTCGGAGGGCAGCGGAGGCGATCACTTTGATGCCAGCCCTTGGTGGAGCAGCAGGAGGGGAGTTTACGCCGGCCCAGCTTTAGTCTCGGTTTAGAGGTAGCAATGACGTTGCTGTTTTAAGTTCCCGAACCTTTGCCCGTGCCCGAGCCGCGAGTGCTCCTAGACAGATGCAGCCTAGCTGGGTAATTCCCCTCTCCCCTCTCCCTGCCCACTTGCTTCTCGGCTCCCGTGGCGCCTGAAATGCTCTCCTCAAAAATACAAAGCGCAAGAAGAGATTTTTAAAAAGAGGGGGGAAAAGTTTTTTGTTTTGTTTAAAAAAAACCTCAACCCCCAAATTTCTGGCGTAAACTCTTGACTTTTATGAGGCGAGAGCCGCAGAAGGGCTGTGAAATGCAAAGTCTTTGTCGTATTTACAGACAGTGTCAGCAGCCGACTGGACACGTAGATAAAAATCTAGTGATCTACGTGAACTCCAAGGAATGTTTTAAAGCAAAGATCTCTAAGCGCCTATTCTCAGTCCACACATATGCCCGCACGTAGCCTAAAAAGACGGAGACACCCACGTAGCCGAACAATAGTGGGGATTTCTTTTCATAGGTTAAATGAAGGTAAAAGCAAACCCTCCTGCCACTTGTGGCACACCAGCTTCGACAGCTCTTTGCCTTCAGAGCCACTTGCCAGAGTTCAACAGAGGGTGACATTAGCCTAAAATATTCGATACTTTCTTTTATTCTGGAGACTTTTCCGACTTCTGCTGGGCTAAATTGAGCTCCCAGTTCGTCTCTGAGGATAAAATTGCTGTCTTTGAAGGAAACAACAACCTGCCTGATCTTTTTGATTTTATTCTACTTTATTTTTATCAAGAAGGTATTACGGACACTTTCCTCAGTGTACATAAAGCAGAAATTAAATGATTGCCTGTCTCTTGTGTAAGAAGTCGAAGGCCACTCTTCTAAAAAGTTGAACGAAGTATTTTACCCTTTCAAATGAGACTGAAAATACTTGCAACACTGTACAAGAAGCAAATTAGCGAGTAACAAAACAAAATCTCATTTTGAAGTGACATAGAATTGAATATTGGTGTCTGACAGTACCACAGCTGAACTAGAACAAAGCGGAGTTTTGTCAGTGCTTTTCGATTTGATGTTTCCCTCCAAAATAATTTTCGCTATTGCTCCATCCCTATTATCTAAGTCCATCTGCAGCTCGGCTAATGAGCCCATTTACAGCGTTATTTCGGCGTGCCTCCGATGCCGAGCGCAGAGGATGGGCATTCACCGGAGCGGGGATCTGGGCTTATTCAGCCCGGTGGGGTGCGAGGGAACCCGGGGCTCTCTGCAGGCTCGCACCTCTCGGAGGGCGCTTCCCGCAAACGACACCACCTAGGAAAAATCGGGTGCAAATCAATTATAAATTGGGAAAACAAAGGAAAATAAGGAGCAAAGCCCTGTGCTCGGGAGCGCGGTGCGGGACGGGGCTCCGGGCGTTCCCGGGATCCCCAGCCCCGCCAGCCTTACGGCGCCGGGCACCGACCTGTGCTGGACTGAGAGGGGCTGGGGAGGCAGGGCAGAGTGTCAGGGTCCCTCAGCCCCCGGCCCCAGAGTTACCAGCCGCCCGCGCTTCCCCCCAGGACAGCTCCGACCGCAGCTATCTGCATCAGGGGGTGTATTATCACAGGCTTTTGCATAATTGCATATTGACTTTACTAAATGGATCTGCGGAGCTATTTAAACATTCCTCTCTTCCACCCGCAAACAATTCCCTCGGCAAGAAAGAAAAAAATGCGGGAGTGGGGGGAGCTGCAAAAGAGCTTCCCAGTTGCTCTTGCTCCTTCATTTTGTAGCGTTTCTTTGGGCACAAGTGGCTCAACTCTAAGCAGTTTGGATCCAATTTGGTGCACAAGAGTGCAGGGAAGCAGAGAGGATCTGCAGTACCGTGGGTGACAGCAGGATGGGTAGCTACCATTCACTTTGGGGTCTGAGAGGTGGATGTATGGATATATGTGTCTCTCTGAGCTCCCGTGGACAATTTTTGGCCAGCTGTGATGGCTGTGAGAAAAGTCTCTACGGGGTACGTGTGTGTGCATGCACAATGAAGGACTACTCTAAGGACAGCTTAGGAAAAACCCTCCTCGTTAACCATTTTTAATTCTTCCTTTAGAGCAGAGGAACTCAAACGTGGCACTCCCCTTTCCCTGCATCTCCCCACTCACAGCAGTGCCCCACAAGCCATATCAGCCCCAAACCAGAAAGCCGGGCTTTGCCTCCAAGGATGGGTGTGCTCGTCCCACTGCCACCCCTCTCCATCCTGCAGAGGCTGCTGACCTCGCCCTTGAGCCTTGAAGGGAAGGCGGCCTCCTCCCTCACCAAGGCTGGGTCCCCAAGGCAGCAGCTGTGAGAAGCAGGCAGGGAAGGGGAAAAAAAAGTGAAGGAGAGAAGGAGGGGAATCGGGGAGGGAGGCAGTGAAAGCTGCACTTTTCTCCAAGCAGAGCAAGCATCCCCTCGGAGGGGCCCCAGACCCAGGAGCTGCCTCCCGAGCTCTGGGCCTCCCACAAGGCAGCAGCAGCATCTCCTCCTCCACAGCCCTGCAGCCACGGTAGGGGCAGCCCCTAATCCTGACTTGGCCCCTGAATTCTCCATGCTGGCCTTACAGGTCTGCAGTGAGGGGCCAGAGATGCACAGGGACTGGGCCAGGCCCAGGCACTGGTTTCAGATGGGAAACTCCAATGGTCTGGTGATTCTGAGCACCCTTCATAATGACATGATGGTAACAGTCACTATCTGTGGCTTAGTTAAAGGGTTCATATAGAAGATCTGCTGGGATCTGCAGCTGTCAAGAGGAAACTGCAGTCAGAATAATCCACCAAGATTTATCAAGAGGTTGCTTGCTTCCAGCTTACCACACTAGGGCACTAGTTTTAACTTGAGGATGCTAGCTTTGTTTGAAAAGCTGAAACTACACTTTGAAAAAATGCTTTTCTGCTCTTATCCTCAACTTAGAAGCAGATATGGAATCTGATAGACATCCAAACTCTGGAAAGGAAGAACTTTTTACATGGAACCAAATAAACATCTCATAGGATCATCAACTCAGCTCCCCTGCAATGCTATTTCCTTGCATTTAGCAGAATTTAGATCAATTGAGAACTCTCTCTTTTAGCTAAGAGGGCTTTGAGGAGGGCTATCCCACATTCAATTCGGTTCATATTTCTAAAAATATTTTGTCTCTTCTCTCAACACAACAGTGATCACAGTCCATTGAAAATCTGGTGCCTAATTTCTGCAAGAGATATAAACCATCTTCAGTGAATGTGGGCATTATGTCTCACTTTAGGAGTTGTCTACCAGCCAACTCTTACTGCAAGTCACTGGGATTAAGCTCCTAAGTCATGTTTTGAGGAGGGTTGTATCTGAAGGCAGATATGCATCACGGCACACGCAGACACGACCAAAGTAGCGCTGAATCCCACTGTGGTGGAGATAATTAAAGCATGTCAGAAGGTTCTATCCACCCAAGCACTTTGCCGGGGATTTTGGGGACACTGAACTCTTTGCCTCACCCCTCTTCTTGCCTCAAAACACTACTTTTATGACTCTGCAGATGCAAACATGGTCAGAACAGAATCAAGTTTATGAGATACCATGCAGATACACTAAACCATCTATTGCTTCCGTCCCTCTCTGCATTTCTAACATCCCTTTCAGTTTGATCTTCCTCAAGTGCATCCCCTGAAATGGGACCACTCACCCAAATAATACGTGACAGCTCGTGGAGCTGTGGGGGTGCCACTGTAGCAGCTGAACATCTTATGAGCATGTGTGCTTGACAGGAAATCCTCATTCCATGACAGAGCACTTGAAACACAGACAGGTTTCAAGGGCCTCAACCGAAAAAAACGTGATGGTGCAAGAAGCAAAGGCAAGATGCTTTGCCCCTTGGGCCTCTGCTGGAAGACAAGCTGTTCCCACCCCTCTCTCCATTAACTCATAAACAGAAACTTTGGACTTTACCCAGATCTCTCCCCCCCCCAGAATATCTTGCTTAAATTATTTTTCCAATATCATCCAAGATCATATTTTTCCTTTTATGTTTCCAAGTGGAAGTTTATTATAGTTGTCTACATTGCTGATCAGTTGTAACCCTTTCTATTATCTTCCTGTCCTTGCTATTATTTGAAACACTTCTTACTTGGATCCCCTTCAAATTTTATTACTATACTGCTCACCTCATTTTTGTACCAAGCCCATTCTGCCTTGCATATTTTGAGGACACAGCTGTTCCCTCTCCTCTGCTGTACAGCACCACCAGATCCACTTTTTCCTCATTCTTTTCCATACACAGTTCGCCTCTCTGCTGATGAAGAGACTTTTGCTGGGTTTAACCAGGGCCAGCCACATTGTCCTTACCATTAGTGTTACATTTCTAGTTATTCTTGCTTCTTTCCAGAGCCTTTGAAGTCGTGTGGAGACAATTTGATTCATTAGTACACTCAGCCTTGCAGTAACTCTAGCTTCTGCTTTAGTTTCTCTATTAGAAGCACATGTTGGGCCTGTGACTTAGGGGAAAGCTCCACCTCTGACTTGCCCACACAGTTGAAATTCTGCTCTGCCTCACTGAACTCGAAGGACTGGTGGCTTCCTGCCCTGGGTTTCCATACCTGGGAATGCCTCCTCCTCCCCCCCTACTGGTATGACAAATTTGTGAGCAATATGCTTTCTCTGAGTGTCTCAACACTAGAGGCTTTTACAGCAGTTGCATATATTTGCAGTTCTCTTCACATTTTCCCCAAAGAGCTGCAATTATTCCAAATATTTCCTTACTATCATCACGTAGGCTGAGATCCAGCAGCACTTCTCTACTAGATGTCCTTATGTCACCTTCATTGTCCTTGTTGAGTCAGGAGGTAGGTGACCACCTCATTTCTTCTTCTGGCCTTTGGGATGCAGGGTCAGGCTCCTCCCTGAGGGACCACTCGAAAGAATCTCTTGCCTTCTTGACCCAGGTGACTCCTCCCAGAGCTATGTGTCACATCGTACTCTCCAAAAGTGGCAGTGTTGGCACCAAGAATATAAAATGTGGCTTGACACACATTCCTTGCTTGGTCTTCTGGCCTGCCCTGTTGCCGTGCTGTGTCCCATGGAGGGTTTTCATCTCCACTGATTCCTTTTTCACTGCCTGATGGATTTGTATGTTCTTAAAAACGCACACCAAGACCATCACAAACAACCACTAGCTCTCAGAGGAACTTTACCTCATAAATGTGTTAAAAACCCCCAGTGTTTCAAGAGACCTCCTAAGAAACTCCATCACGGGACCACTTGTTGCTCTGTGCATGTAGTTTATTCCATTCCCTCTTTCCACTTTCCAGTGCTTTTTATAAAGTTCTTCTTACCTGCCTGTCTCTTAATATAGATTTTGTTTAGGATGCCAAGCCAGCCTGCCTCATGTTTTCCCTTGGATCGGTTCCCTGCTCCTAGCCAAGGTTGCCTGTGGATCCTGCTTTGAAGTTCTTCTGTGACACATTTGCTGCCATTGGTGACTCTTCCCTTGGCTGGTGTCACCTCGGGGGTCCCTCTCCAGCGGGCTGAGAATCACATTGCCTCTTTGATCAAAATGAAATCCGTTTACAAGCACCCAACCAGCCGGCACAAACAGACTCACAGGTTTCTAGACAAAAGTAGCTGACGCAAAAATATGCCAGTTTTAACTTCAGCTGAATTCTTCACCTAGCTAAGGTGAACCCAGAATAAAAAAAAAATAAAAAAAATTCTATTTTCGAGCACTTTCTCTTTGTTTAGCTCAAATTAATACCTCATCATCAAAATCAATGTCAAGATCAGGTTAAATCAAAGTGAGTGTCCATACAGCAGTTTATCTCTGTATTTTAGAAAGTGAACCTAAAATTACACTTCAAATAATTTTTATGCTTGGAAAAAGCCTTTTTCTAGAGACCAGCTGGGCCCTGATTATGAATGGTGTTCAGCTCCAGCAGGTCTGGGTGAAGACAGTAGAAGCAGATGGATCTCAGTGATGCTGGAAATCAGACTCAGTCTCAGCACCTATGGCAATTCAGCCTGCACATCCTTCAACCCCCAATAAAACCCAGCTCTCAGTGGCTGTTCCAAGGAGCTGAAGTGGGCAGTCTTTATGTTAGAAAAGTTCATTTTGTTTTGGGACTATACCTTGAGACTCTGCAGGTGTTGTGAAGTTATTTGCCTGAAATTAATAAGCACAGCAGTCATCTTGAGCAAAAATGAGGGATTTCAGCCCACAAGATTACCTCCACTTTACTAAGTTTTCCCTTTCAAGTACTTATAACTATTGATGGCTATGTCAAATCATCTTCAAAGGAAGGAAGGAAGAAAAGAAGGAGGAGAGATTTTGCCATCAGCTGACTTTGTGCAAGTCGTGTTTTCTTGAAAACTTGAAGTCCTCCCACAAAGAGGACTATTCCAACCTCAGACAAGCTATGGAAAACAGTTTGAGATAAAATACATTTAAAGCATTGGGGAAGTACCTTCTCTGTGTGCTCAGTTCTTCACTTCCCAACCATTTCCCAAGAGGTTTGCTGTGGTATTTGAATCCCTGTGCATGCCAGATGTGCTCTGGCACTTGTAGCCATGCCACCATCCTCCTTCCTATGCAAAGTCATCAATCACCCCACCAGCTTCTCACCTGCAGGAGGGGATAACCTGAATTTATTTTGATACTGTCTTTTTTCGATTGGTTTTCTTTGCTGTTGAGCCTCTAATTTAGTTTTGCTGCCATAAAGAGTTAACCCCAGAGGGGGAAGCTATGAAACAATCCCTGGAGGTATTTGACTGTATTGACACAGTGGCCAGGTTTTAATATTCAGGTTTTCTTTTTTTTCCCAAGACTCAGAGAAATGATGGGTTATCAAATACCACTGGGATCAGTGGTAGAACTGTTCTCTTGCCAAAAAGAGGGTGCGAGCTTTCATGATGGGAAGAAAGGTCTGGAATAAAGAGAATTTGAGCTCCAGCATCATGAGGCATCAGATAATCAATCTGGTCCCTTCACTTTCTCACCCAGTGGGATCTTATTCCCAGGCTGATTTTATGTTAGCACAGGGACACAAAGACAGAATTTATGTCCACTAGTGTGCATTAACTCCTGTCCTAACCAGTACTAATTACTGCTAATTATGTGGGACAGTGTTAATTCTTTTAGCAGCATTATCGCTGGCCTTACACTTCTGAAAGTGCCTTTGGGTGAGGCAGCTCACTTTGAAGAGATATTTATGTGGGGAATAAATATAGAGTAGCTAATACACTGTAAATTTACACCACTGGATAGCAGGCTTTAAAGGAGGTCTTTGGGCACAAAGACAGACAAACCCTTGAGTAAGAACTACTCAATAGAAAAGGTGGCTGGATCACCCTGTGTGATCTTGAGAAAGTAATTTTGATCTGGCATTTCTCTTCTGTAAAATTGGAAAAATAATATGTCCCTAACCCTCTCAGGGGTATAATATTTATTTTCTCTGCCTTGCCAATCATTCTCTCTGCTTTTAAAAAATATTCTCCAAACCCTAATTGTTTTTATGTGTTTGCAGTATAAGCCATAAAAGACATAAAACCATCATATTTTTCTATACTGTATTTTCCCCATTGTGCTGTACTGTTAACATGAGCACTTTGCTGTGCAGAGGCTTGGCTATTTTCTGAAAGGATGATTAAGATATCTAAAATGCTTCAGCATCTTGGCTGAGTGGCACTGCAGAGATGGAAGGTATCATTAGGCCAAATGGCTCTTTTCTGCAGGAGTGAGAAGCCCAGATATTTTTCAGAGGACTAAGGAAAACCGGTTCATGTTCCTCTTTGACCTCCAACCTGCAAATATAGGGCAGGAGGCCACAGCTTTGAATCACAAAAGTCCCTTCACTCCCTATAGCTTGTGTATTTCTCTCCTGACTGGGATGTCAGCATTCATCTTGGGAAGTCAGGACACCTCAGATGACCCCAGTCCATCCTGGCATCAGCATCTCAACAGTTCAGCTTGGTATTTCTCCTTCTAGAGTCTGCACAGCACCATGAAGACTCAGCAACATGGTTCTGGATGATTTTGTTGATGTGGCCGTCTCCTTCAGCAGGAGCACTAAGTCAGGAGGCTTTGCTGTTAGAGCATTTTTGTCTGGTCCCTTTGACCCCTACAAGGGGCTGGTCCCACCAGTCCACCAGATCCATGGAGAAAGGCCAAAAATCATTGCAAGGTGCCCTGACAGGCAGCAGAGCTGCTGCTTCTCCACATAACTGGTGTATGCATCAAGCCAGGCTGTCTCTGCCTCTGGGGGTTTCCCACCTTTGGAAGGACCCTTGCCCTTGGGTCCCTCCTGCAGTCTCACTGGCTGGCTGTGATATTTTTTCAGCCTCTCCCATCATGGACATTTCTCTGCTTTTCCCTGTTTACTGAGCAGGGAGATGCAGCAGCTCAGTGCCTGAGAGCCTGCTCCTGCAGCATTGGGGCACTGATGATCTCTGGGGCTTCAGAGATGACCTCCACATGCATAGCTCCTTAAGACACCCTGAAGAGATGCTTCTCCCCTTCCAGAAGTAGTGGACTGGGGTACCCTTTCCACTCACCACACTGGAAATAACTATTCCAGCCTTTTTTGCTGCTCATGCAGCAATGCCCTTGGTCAGGCTCAGGGGTCCCTAACTTTAGGCAGGGTGCATCTTCCCCAGGCTGCTTTCTCCAGGACCCATGTACTATATTTGGGGTTAGTTTCATCCTTTCCCTGACCATTTGGCTATTTCAAATAATTTTTCTGAGCGTTTCTCTCAACATTATGTCCAGTAAACTGGAATCAGACATACCACAAATGGCTTTTTAAGCAAGTTATCTTTATATCTGCAGACGGATGCCAAGGTTCTTGACCCTGAATAAAGCAATTTTCCATCTGCTTTTATGGTTTTTAGGTGAAAGAACAGGAGTCTTGTTTGTCCAAATACAGCAATACATAAAAATGCATCAGTGCTGGGCCTGGACGTTTGGCTGTCTCCTCCTCTGCCTTCCTCACCTCCTTTTACAAATAAGAGGCAACATTTGGCCTTTGCAATCAAAATGAACTTTTGCACTCACTTCTCTCTCAATTCCTAAAATTTTAGACTTAAAAAAAAAAAAAAAGGGAAGGAGACTGCACTTTCAGCAATTATTTTCCTTTTGCACTTTTCCCTGTGTGCAGGTGATGCTTTCTCACAGAAGTTCCCTGCAAACTAACACCTGAAAAGGCTCAAGTGAGGGGAACAGAACAGTTTTTCCTCTCATTTGCCCCAGTTTTAACTCACTTACAAATGTACTGACTCGATTTATGGGGCTGTAAGAACTGGGACCAACCTCTCTCCTTCCCTACTCCCTTCTGAAGAGCCAGGGAGAGGCAAGCAGCTTCCGAAGGGCTTGTTGGTTTGTGTTCATCAACAGCAGCTGTCAGACAGCTCTCACTGAAGCTCCCCATCCTTTCAAAACCATCACAGCTTTCTACTTCACATAGAAATATGCAGCAGTTCTGCTTGTATAAAACCTGCATGAATAAAAATTTAATCTAAGGCTATCACTGCTCTAACAGCAATAATTTCTCTTAAAGGCTCAATACAAAGAATACTAAATACAGTCTATAAATAAGATTGTATTTAATAGAGAAGAGAAGCAATTTAATAAGCTTACTAGTAAAATCTTCTCTGCCACTCTCAACCCTAATATAGGTCTTTTTTCCTGAGCAAAACTGGCTTGTTACAAGGAAAACTCAGGCCCCAGTAAACTGTGATTTTTTAAGGTGATGTCATTCAATTCAAGCTTTCCTGTCCAAGAGGAAGAGGAAAAATATCTACTTAAAGGAAATATTAGTTAATCAGAGGACATCCCTTTCATAATAGAAGCTACTAGGGGATTTAAAAGCACGTTCTAATTATAATAGTTCCCTAATTATCTGCTTAACATCTCATTTTTCTGTCTAATCCCACTTTTAATTATAGAGTACCTTTTTTTGCCCATCACACGACTGAAGTACTCTATTTTACTGAAAATAAATCCTTTGAACTGGCGATGTCAGAGAAGAAATATTGTCACTGCACCCAGGAATGTTCATGCTGTCTGGGAGGGAAATGCCTTGCCAGTGGTTTTGGATAAAGAGCCTGAATGTGCCCTTTAGAAACAACTTCATTTAAGGCTTTCCAGGTTTTCTCAAGTAGAAGAAAATGCTTTAAGTAACACTGTGCTCTGCAACTGTGTCTGGCTGCAAAAGTTTTCATATATTTAGCTTTATTTTCCAAACTCTTGCAGCTTGGCCTCTCTGCCACTGATGTTCGATGGGATCCCCAGCACCAGCTGACAGTGGAATAGGATTTGGCCTTTGAACCAAGCCAGCATGCAATTTGCAGAAAGGAAGCAATATTTGAGCTATGTTATCTATGAGCATCTGGTCATCAAGATCTCGCTTAGCGATTAGTGAGCCAAGAGGAAACCCTGTGGAGGGGGGAGAGGAAATCCCGCACGCAGGGTTCCCATTTCCAGCCACGCCGTGAGTTTCCTGCCCTATCCTCCAGCAAATCTCAGCTCTCCACTTCCCGAGAATTAAAAAAAAAAAAAATAAAAAAATAAAAATTACCCTTCAGGGAAGTTGTCAGGCTTAATGGATGTTTATAAATCACTGGAACAAAAGGTGCTATGTCAGTGAAAAGTACTCATCCCGATGATTATTCAAATGCTCATTAAAATGCATTTTGCTCTATCCTTTCCCTTGGTTTGTGTGGGAGGCAATTGAAAGATTTAGTCTTTGTGGGAAAGTGAGAGAGCTCGAGCGCTTTCCTTTGGGTGTGGGAGCGGCAAGTTTGGGGAGTTAAGGACCTTTGGCATGCAGGTAGGGTTTCATCCAAGGCCTTTAGGCTCCCATCCAGGCTGCAAGCTCTGACAGACCCAGGATTGGCAAGTTCCCTCCAGGAAGACAAGCCAGCGATTAATGGTACCAACCCCTGCTCAAATTTGCATGTATCATTTCCTTAGCTTTGCTCCTGATGGAATTAGGGATCATCCTTTAGTGAAAATTATTCTTAATGTGTATTTAAGCATTAAAAATGAATATGCGTGTGTGATAAAACTTAGGGAATAATTTATAAACAGCTAACGTAACGTGAGATATGGAAGAGTTGGCTGCCCTGCAAACCTGTGCAAATGCATGTATAATGCCAGGATGCTTCTTCCCTCATGGATGTTTCATTATGTCTTGCTGACCCCTTCAAGGCAGCTTGGTCTGCCAGGGTCTGCTAGCTGTTCCAGGTATTAAAGCTGAAGAAGACACAATATGTCTTTTCACTGCATCAGACAGCAGCTTGGCACTAAGCTGGCAGCCTAGACACAGTATT
This sequence comes from Polioptila caerulea, assembly GCA_013397295.1. Lineage (NCBI taxonomy): Eukaryota > Metazoa > Chordata > Aves > Passeriformes > Certhiidae > Polioptila > Polioptila caerulea. The sequence goes on along the minus strand of VYXF01010817.1, from coordinate 1,493,904 downwards.
TTTCACCCTCTGCAGCATCATGAAGCTGCATGTGTGACTGCATCCCCTCAAATAGCATCCACAATGAATGGGAACTTTTTCTTCTGCTAACTCAAATAGCAGAATTTCTGCATTGGCTCTGAAAATAAAAAAATATGGATTCCCTGGGGAGGAGTTTCTATCCAAAATGCAAAGAATTTTATGCTTTTTGGGCAAAGAGTTGCTGCAAATAATAGTTATTACTCTTTCTGATTAAAGTGCACTTATTTGCTCTTATCATCCTGTTTAGAGGGTGGGAGATGCTTTTGCAGGGCATGATGAGTGCTCCCGTGTGCAGTTCTCTCCTCTCACCCTTGCAGCTGTCACATAAAGCATCAGGAGTGAACCCACCACTACCATTTTGACTTCTACTTTTTTCCCCTCCCCTGAGGGTTACTTTTTCTCGTAAAAAATTACTTGTCCTTCCTTTATGCCAGGCAAACCCTCGTTGTCACTGCAGGCAGCTGCTGGGATGAACTCAGCCTCCTCTAGTGTATTACACAATCACGTGAACTGGCAATTCTTGTGCCTCCTCTGCAGGGGCTGGAACAGACTGTGCAAGGCATGAACCAGGGGTGAGTCAGGCTCCATGAATTTCTCTCCTCTGTGCAAGCCCAGTCTGATCCTGACCATATCACAATGTTTTCTCTGTACCCATCAGCAAGCAAGAACCAAACTCGGTATCACCTTGTGCTATACAGTCAGCCAACAAACTGCCAGGTTCCAAGTCGTCCTTTATTTTTTATTTTGCTTTTTAAATTTTGCAGTCAGTGTCTTTTTCCCCTTTGGTCCTTTAGTGCTTCCCTTGTGTTGCTCATTTGCTGTTCAGTCTTTGTTCTTGATGGTTTTGAAGTGGCCTTCAGGGCTTGCCCCTCTCTCATCTAGGATTTGGGTGTGAGGCACAACAAGGAACCAGAAAAGGGGGCAGACTGTGTCCATTGGAGCCTTCCTGCCCTGCTCTCCTTTCTCACTTGTCTTCATCCACTGCCCACTGTGGTGTACACTGACTCCACCATGTCCCAGAAGGTGGGAGGAGATGCTTTGCTCAAATGTTGCTCGGCTCATTCTTCTTTAATAAAGAGATTGCTTAGTTTCATTTTTCATCACTTTATTTCTCAGCTAATACAAATAGCATCTGCTGGGCATATCAGTGGTAAGACTGGCTGCTCTTCTAGCAAATCTAGTTGTTTTAGTCAATTATACTGGCAAGTGAACTTCTTCTGCATGGTAAACTACCCTGTGCCAAGGGCTGATGCTCCATGGGACTGGGGAGCCTCAGCAAAGTGGCACCGTGGCCTGATGAAATTGCTGGACTGACAATAAGAGTATGGGAGGACAAATCTAGTCCCACTAGCATCCCCAGGACAGACTGAGGTTGCTCAGGAAAGGCCTAAAGCCCCTGCATCCCTCAGCAAATCTGCTCCTGGTGTGGCACTCCAGCTAAATCTTGCACATGCCAATGCACTTATTCTTCCTTGTCAAGTAATTCAAATACAGTGGGCAAATGATGGAGTAGCAGGAAGGTAGGAATATTAAGCACTTCAAAAAGTGGATAGGAATTTGTTTTCCCACTCCCCTCAGAGATGTGCAGTAGAAACTTAATTGTCACTTAGAGCAGAACTTCCCTATAGATTCTCAGCTCTGGCCTAAATTTCAGTTAAGGTGCTTGATTTGGCACACAGCAATTTGCTAACCCAGCTGTGCTTTACATCCCATATGTAAGGTCTGAAAACCTGGTGCTCAGCTCTTTGGAAGCCTCACCTCTGCAAGAGGAGCTGTAAGACCTTCTAAGCTTTTCTACTGCCCTCCATGACTTTCAGGTCTGACAATTTTTAATGAAAGAAGCTGGTTTTGCACAAAAAGGTGTTAATAAAATTAGTCTTGTTGGCACACAATTTGAAGGATGTCTTTAGCTCTGAAAGGACACAGGCATGCAGATGATATTACTGACAACTAGGCAAGAATAACAATAGATCTTCCTCATAATGCTGCCTTGCTGAGGCCAATAAGATTATGATAAACTCTGATGCAGACTTATCCACTACTTAATTATGTAGAAATCAGCCCCAGTGTAATACTTATCTTTGTGTAGAAGCTTCTGTCCCCCAGCAATGAGACCCAACAGCAAGGTTTCACCACTGCTATTTGTTTGGAGCAAGGCTTGGATCATGCTCCTCACAGACAACAGCTGAGCCTTTGCCAAAGTGTAGGTGGAAATGAGATTTACACGGACCAGAAGCTTCTGCCAAAAGCTTGAAGATTCGTCTGCTGTGGATACAGAAGCAGGTACAGCAGACCCCACAAAGGCAGATGCTACAAAATCATCAAGGGCGTGGGCTGAACCTGCAAATTTCTGGAGTTTTTTAGGCTGAAACTTCCCACTTCAGCCCCTCAGCTTTAATAGCAAAACAGCAGTAGAGGAGGTAGCCCTTAGCTCTGCTCAAGGACTGCTTCTTTTCTCCTGCATCCTCTTGACCCTCCTCTGCCAAGTCTCTTGAGGTCATTTCCCCATCTGAAAAATTACTGCTAGGGACCAACCCCTCAATTTGTTCCAGGACTTGAGGAGTGAGATGGAATTTTTTCTTGCCATAAAGATATTAAAGCAGAAAGTCTGTTGGCAGAAATGTCTGGGTTTACTGGCCTTATCTGAATTTAGATAGAGTCTGTTACACAGGATGATGCAATCCTTTTCTATACCAACAGAAGCACAAATTAAGAAATTCCCTATTTTTTTCTGATGGTTGGAGATGCTTTTATCAGAAATCACACTTATTTTATGTATTTGTTGTTACTACTTATGTTCCCTTATAAATAAAATCCAACAAATCTTAATAAGGAGAAATAAATACAATTATTTCTACTCTTTAACAAATAAGTATCATTAAATCCCTCTCATTATCTTATTATTAGTTTTCCAGCTTGGAAAGTCCATTTTCCTGCAGAAATCAGGGTGAGATACTCTTTCAACAAACCCCCAAAACTTATAGTCACTAGAATCATCAGTAAGTTTCACAATAAAAACTAGACTCACTCACATTAATTTTTCCACTACAGTCAAAGATTTGCCAGGTCTTGAGAACTCACATCAAACAGTTGGTCACTCCAGCTGTTGGAGCAGCCACCTTCCCTAAGTCTAAAGCTTGTACCCATGAATTTTGTCCATGGCTAGAATTTACAGATAGCTTGATTGCCTGGGAGCAGGGAGTAACACTTCCACACACAGTCATTTCTGCTTTGTTGAATTATTTGGCAGCTACGCTTCACATTAGCAGATGCTTTTGCAAATACCCAAATGTTGGTAGCACATCCAAGATGGCATCCAAAACTAATCCCACAGTAGAAGACAATTATATGATCCTCAAAATATTGCATTTTTTTTCAGAAAACACTGTCTTGACCCCTGTTCAGTGTAAATCACTAGAGGAATTTATCCTAAGTACCCCCAGATCTCATAACAAATCCCTGATGCTTTTACAGGATCAGGCTCTTCCTTTCTGGATGGACAAACTTTGTATTGTGGGAGTGTGAGCAACATTGTTTTCCACCCCCAAAGAAATCCTCCTTTCTTTGCTAGATTGGCATTGTTTCTTACAAATGATGCCTTAAGTTTGAAACTAGACCCTCACTGTAGACTGAACTTCAAGGGGGAATTTCACACTGAAAAAGAACTGGAGGAAAAAAAGCCCTGTCCCTCACTGCCTAGTGTGGCAGACAGGCAGGATTGCCTGAATGCTCTTTTTCCAAGGAAGGTTTGGAGCACTAGGAGAAGCTCCAGAGGCAGCTCTGCAAAGCCCAACTCCCAAAATACATATTTTCACAAAAAAAACCCCCCAAACTAACCAAATTTTCCAGCAAAAAAACCTTACTATTTCAGATGGTGCTGAAGAGAGGTACCTGTAGAAATATTAGAAGGAGCTACAACTAATCTTTTAATCACTGTTATTAATAACTAATTTTTCCTTCTGTGGCTTTTTTCATCCATAGACATATCAAAGGACTAAAGGACACAAACATTAGGTAAGCACCACTGTGTCTCTCCTACTGATGGGGCCAAAGCAGTTTGAGAGATCTGGAACTTGGCACCCGGGATAAAGCAGTAACTTGCCGGAGATATTAAACTCTGGAATCAGTGCCAGAAGCAGGAGCCAAACAAAGCCTGCACTGGAATCAATTTTCAGGCTTTTTTGGGATGGTTCTGTTTCACTTATTTTTTAAAACAAATATGTATTTGAGGAGCTGTGCTCATTATGGTGGTTTGCTTCCCAGAGGCAAAGCTCTGTCCATGGGTAATTATATGGGGGTGTCCCTTTGGAGCCTCTGCTGTGTGGCAGACCATGGAGCGTTCAAATACAGTCAAACAAGGTCTTTTTCTGAGATCCTGTTTATTTTTTGAGAAATGCTCCTGATTGAGATGGAAAATGCTCACCCATAAGGCCAAGAGTCCCTCCTTTTTCATGCTGGCCCCTGTTATAGACTGCCCCCACCCACCCTCCCCCCAATAAATCAGTTAACGCACCTATTTTTCGTGATACATCCAGCTGCCTTACAAAAAACCAATGAATTATTTTTGGTTTTAGTGCAACCGCTGAAAATATTTCAAAGTGAAAAGGAATTGACCCAACCTACTGTGCACATTATTTATTCAGAGGCAGTACAAAAACGAGTCCCTGATGTTACTAAAACAAATCCTAATAAGTACAGAGAGCATCAATTACAGGCTTGCCTTTATAGTCCTATATATCTCTTTCCCTTTCTAGAGATAGTATCACATGTGAGGGGGCACTGTGTTGGCTTTCAAATCTATTGAGCTTTCATAATTATAGCCTCCATTTTAACCTCTTTTATAGGACACACTATACCATTCCACGTTATGTTCCTTGAATCCCTACCAACCCTAGGAGAAAGTGGCTTTAAAACTCGCTTCTGATAAGATGTGCATAAAATGGGAAATATTAAGCATTCACAACCTTATGCATACATTACATCAGGGTGCCAAGCACAAGGAAGAGCAAAGCAAAATAGCTCTTGTAAGCCTCCCTTGGAGTTTTGCTTTTAGCTCAGTAAATATTCAGCATGCACCTAACCTGACATAATGGAACCAGGGAAATATTAACTGCAGTGAAATAGCTGGATTTTTTTTTTTTTTGGTCCAGTCTGTATGGAATGTCCTTCTATTTAATCAAAAAGCTTGGAATGATTCCTAATCTATCATAAAAAATTTTAAAGACATGGTTAATTCCATTGTTTAAATGCTGTTTTATTGCCATAAGAAACTCTCATAAATGATCCCACACCTTTCCCTGTGATAATTTCCTTTTAAAGTAATATACTAATTAATTTCAACTAAATATATGTAAAAGAAGATGTATTTTGAAAAATGCTTCTCCCTTGCCATTTGCTAATATAGTGAAAAAGCGTAAACCTTGGAACATTTAGCATAGAAAATATTAATTTTTGGTAATTTCTCAAGGGGACAATTTATTAAATGAAAGGCTTTTAACATTAGCTAAAAGCAGCCCTGTAAATCATGGGTGTCATCAAACTGCTTCATCACTTCATTAATTTAAAAGATTATTATATGCGTAACTGACATAATTTTGAACAATGTTACATGGTTAATTTATTAATGTAGAAAAGCAGAAATGACACACTGAATTGATTTATTATTATAATTGTATGATTTTAGGACTTTTCTCTGTGACTTTCACCAACAGAACAAATGATTCTGAGTGAAATTCTGCCATTATTTAATTTTTTTGTTCTTTATTTTTTGAGGCAGGGCTAGTCACTGATGTCTGCAAGGACTTAGGAAGTGGGGGTCCAGCATGGCTCCTTGGTGTTTAAGTAGAAGCTGTTGAAAGACCCCCTTTACAACCATAGTCATCTTGTGGTTTTAATAAATTTAAAGCACTTTTTACCCCTTTCAGTAGTCAAAAAAGATTTAAAGGTTACTGTAGTTATGTTAAAAACCTGATTCTGAGTAAGCTTCCTTAAAAGTGTGTATTCCTGTTCTGTTTTTCACGTGCACAGAAAGATGATTTTGGGTGGTGGAGTTTGCCCAGCTCCACTGCAGACCCCAGAACCTTGCACAGCCCAGCCCCACAGTATTTTTGCTCATAAATGTATTGGTGAGCAGCTAGTGCTGGCTTCGTGCCCAAGATGAAAATATAATGCAACATCATTTCTGCATGGAAAGCACAGTTCAACCTGTCTTCAAAACCAGTATACCACGCTCGGGATTTATTTTTAGATTAAAACGATGCGTGACTCTGGAACCCTGCAAAGCTGATGGCACATTGCTAGTTTCAGCCCAAAGGTGCGTGTGCAAGGGACAGGAAGCACCACTGAAATAGCCTTGCTTTGAAAATCAGGAATAAGGTTAAATCAGGAGCTGGCTGAACGGGATCTCAGGTCATCCCTTGAGCACACAATTTGTGTGTTCTTTCGTGAACGCTGCTGACATGCATCCCTTTAGCAGAGCCTGAAAAAGCCCAGCAATGTTCCCTGGCATCCCAGAGCTCTGTGTCCCAGTGCTGCAGCCTGGCTTTCCCAGGCCGAATTGTCACCAAACTGTTATGGGCTTTGCCCACGTTTGGGCTGAATTCCCTGGCCCTGCCCTCACGCTGCATGGATACAGCTGTGCCTGGAGCCAAGTTGTGTGGGTGCCCAGGTGGCTGGGAAACACTCTCACGGTGTGTTTAGACCCTGAGAAACAAAAACCTTCAGTAACAAGAGCCATGATGCAGGAAATCTTGGCAGGGGTCACTACAGGTTCGTCCTGTTTGGAGCAGCATTTATGTTGCAGGGGGAGACACTGGCAGGTAGCAAAAACCATAGCAAGAGTCAGGCAGAGTAATTCCAGCCTGAGCCATTGGTGATGCTCTGGTTGGATCTCCTGTGCCCATTCTCTCTGGACACAGGTCCCCATGAATCCATATAACCACTAGTATGGTACAGATGTCCCCAAAACTTTGGGTCACCCCCAGCCTTGCTTGACACTAATAAGGAAATCCCTGAAAGTTTGTGTCACCTTCAGCCTCACCTAATGCTCAAACCAAGCATTAGGGCTTTAATTACAGCCCGAGAGGACCAGGAGTGGAATGGATGCATCAACATCAAGGACAAATTGGTTTTGCTAAAACCCACCATGTCAGCTGCATTGAGTTCCTCTGTACTGGTGTGAGCTTGAGCTGTGGGCACCTGTGCAAAGCCAGGAGCATGGGGCTGGGAGTGGGGAAATGTGGGCTGCACGCTGAGTGATGCTCATGTGGGACGTAAAAGCCTGGGCATGTCTCCAGACTCCTCTCTTTTGTCCATTTTGAGGCTTCTTTAGATGACCAGACACCCAGGTCTGACCTCTAGGAGGGCCATCTGAGGTGCCAATAATGAGGACAACAAAAGGCAGAGAATTTCACAGTGAATAAATTTAAAATACAGGTTAAAACCCGGACCATTTCAGAGCAGTAGTTAAGGTCCTCCATCATCAAATGGTGTCACAAGAGCATTCTGGGCAATTACTGACAATTTTTAAGAGAGTATTTTTCTTTGCCTGTAATCTTACATAATGCCTTTCATATGTAATACCTAGAGCATATGCAGTATGCAAAACACTCTACCAACTGTATACAGACAGAAATCATTTCACCATTAAGCACAGCCGTGGCCAGGGTTGCAGAATGGTGACCAGATGGTCTGAGCACAGCACAGGCTGCAAGACTAAAGAGCTGGGGAAAAATTTTAGCTGGGGCAAGCCCAGGCTCTTATGAAAAGCACCATGTGGTTTTTAATGTGCACAGAGTGAAGACAGGACCTCTGATTTTAAGATACTACCCCCCAAGATGTAAATTATCCAGAAAGGCACCCTTCATGCCATGAAGTTTCAGCCCATCACTCACGTATATTATTTCAGTGCTCAAAAGTTATATAGGGCATATTATAAATCTCCAATCATCTCTGGCATGTGCATAGTTGACTTTTATTTTTGACAATGTTAATTTTTAATTTTTTTTCCTAAGGGTGTCACTAAGGACATAGGGAAACAATTTAGGAGATTAAAAAAAAAAAAAAAAGAGGAAAGATTTGAGCCAAATGCTTTCTTACAGGAAACATTTATTTGCACTTGAGTGTCTCATCTAACAAAGTTCTCCCATATTTTCCCACAACAGACAGGAACTTGTCTGCATTAGCATTTTAAGAAATGAATCCTAAAGACCAGCAAGTGTCAATATGCTGTCACAAGTGGGATTGATGGCTCTTAACAGAGCTCTTCTCACATGAGTGCAAATGACTCTTTCAGTTCATCACAGACATTTTGGTCAACACAAACTTTTCGTATGTTCACATGGCCTTTAAAATCCTTACGAAAGCAAAACGGAGGGGCTGGTCCTGTCCTTCCACAATTAGCAGCAAAATTTCTCTTTGCCTGATGGAGAAAATATGAGAGCCTAATTACAAGCAAATGGAATATTGTAATTTTCTGCAACCTAATCTTACAGATCACAGTACAAATAGAGAGCTTAAAAGGTGAGCTAGAGGGAATTTATGGAGAACAACAAATTTTAAAAATAATTCAGACATGCTACGTGATCTTGACTGGATGTGTGCTGAGCAGAAAGAACTGAATTTGATCTGAATATTTAGTGCTGCAAACATCTGCTAGCCTTATTACAAAATTGCACTTTGGTTGTCATAATTAACAACCACATGATGCTGTTCTATGTGTGATATTAAGAAAATTAGAAAAAGATGGGATAGTGGAAGCACTCAATTAATGTAATTTCTGGATGTTATATACCGCTAGTGTGTGGCTGTTCTAGCTTCCCCTTTCTCTCCTGCCAGAGAGGGATCCCATTTTCTTTTTTTTCCAGAGAGATATTTTAACCAAAGTGAGAGCTTAGTTACAGATTTTCTTTTAGTGCAGATTTGCACTGGTAATGTCACCAGCTTGAACATTAGTAGTGCTGCCTTATGATGACTGAAGGAAATATGAAAGCTTCTCTCACTCTCAAGCTCAAGAAGACAAATCCAGACATGCAACAAAGATGAGAACAACAGAGTTCAACTAATAGTGTAAAGATGCAAGGTTCAGTGTAACACTAGCTATGCCCATGGAACAGAAGTCTTTGGGATTATAGTCACAGGCAATAACTTAATTCAGATAATTAACCATCCATAAACCTCCCAACAAGAACATGTGCAAAGTCAATGACAGAGTTCAGGGGTCCGGTAGCCTGCCAGGAGTGGGAGAGAATGGGAGGGTAAAGCAAAAAAAAGAATTATTTTTGTTTTCAAATATGTTCCTATCAGGAGGGGGTAAATCCAGGAATGCCAGGTATCTTTTGTGAAAAACAAAGTAACAAGAAGGACCCATCATTATTGTCTCCCAACACTCCCCTCCTGCAACCACACTTAATTAATCAACCTTTTCAGACCAAAAATACTACAACACAAAGAAACTTCTGACAGCTGTTTGGTTTCGGATGCCCCTTCTCCAAGACATCAGCACCTTCCCAGCTAAGCCAGCCATGAAAAAGAGAAGTCCACAAGACACAAATGCATTAGTTTTTCAACTAATTTCAACTAGTTTTTCAAGTCTAGATTGGTAGACCTTCACTGCTTCCCTGCTTTGGATTCTCCAGGAGCCATTTCTACCAGCGCTGGAGACCTTTTGGCATCAGATCCAACTTCTTCCCAGCCCTTCCTACCCCAGAGAAGGACTGGGTCTTCAGGGTTAGCAGAGGGTTGGCAATAAAAGAAGGGGTTTGCTGTCCAGATGTTTCACTCCATGGCTGGCAAATACTCTAATGATGCATGGACTTCCACTGTTTCAGCTCCCAAACAAGGCATCTAAGCTGTGGAGAGCAACACTGTCGCAGTTGTCAGGTTTGGCTTGGCTTGGACTTAGTCACTGATGTCACACCTAGTGCCACCACCTGTTTCCCTGCTTTCCTTAGTGGCAAGGTATTCACCTCCTTTTCTCTTCATACTCATTCCTTACTTTCACTTTTCATTTTCTTCCTTTCTCTTTCCTTCTTCCTCCCTCTCACCGTTTTCCAGTTTCTCTTTTGTCCTCCTCTCATACTCTTTCTTCTTCCCCCTTCTCATGACCACTTTCCTTTTCCTGAGTCAAAAACCTAATGTAAAAATCTGACAGAAAAACCAAACAGGTGAGCTATTTAGACTGATCTTAAAAAGACAATACCTCTGGATAGGGAAGTCACATCCCTAAATTCCAAAATTTACCAAGTGGGAGATTAATTGGGGGAAGTATCCCTGGATGACGCTCTTGCTCTTACATTCCTTCCAGATGTTGTGGGTCCCCCTAGCAGATGAGACACTGGGTTAGATTTTTAGTTTTGAACCCGTATGGCTTTTCTTATGTTCTTTTTTGAACCTAGGAATCAGATATTAGCCTCTTTATAGTGGGAAAGCTCTCTGTAGTGAACCATATGAAATTGAGATGAGTGTAGTCCCTGAGGAATCATCCGCACCATCTGTTGGAGACAGGATTATGTTTCCTTAAACCCAACCTTTACAGATGTGTCTCCTACAGCGGTGATTCTACATAGTTACTGAATATTCTGCTTAACTGTTTTTGGTATGAGGAAGTTCAGTAATATCTCATCTAAATGTCCTTTACTGCATATTAAGCTGATTATGTCTAATCCTTCCCTTAAAAGATATAGTCTAAAATCTCATTGCCCTCTCCTTTCTACTAACCTTGCAGAGAGCAGAAGACTATCACCACTCTCTTGCTACCTTAAAAGAATCACATACTATCAACTTTTCTGGTAATTTCATCCCAATATTATAGAAAACTTAAATCTTCTTCTCTCCAGAGCGAGCTGTGCCATTTCTGCCTCTGCAAGAGGCAATAGGGCAGGCTCTGAATTGTCTGAGAGAAAATGGCAGAGTCCATAAAGCAGGCAGCATGCCCAGAGAAGATTTATAGCCAAGGCACTCAAGAGCTGTGTTGTCTGAGTGTTTCTCTTGGAAAGCTCTGCTCTCGGGGGCACAGCCAGCCCTTACCATTGCCCCACTGGCAGCGCGGCTGCGGTATCGTTGCCGTTCCTCCCGCAGGGTACGGATGGGTAATTAGCCTTTTTCAGGAGGAGTGCTGGAGACTACTACAGGCAGAAGGGAAAACAAACATAAAATGAAATCCGGGCAAGAGGGTAATATTTCCATCATCAAAGCTGACATGCTGCACTGTGAATTCTTTGAGCAGCAGAAACCTGATGTGCAAACCTCGCTGAAAGAGAAATCTTTGTATGAGCCTTTTTTTAGACTTTGGCACTTCTTTTCACAAGGACAATTTTAAATCCGGAATTATTAACAGGCATCCAAGGCCATTAGGTCATGGAATATGACTTCTTCTGAAACACAGGCCAATGAATTTCACCTACAAACCTCTACAAACATATTTGCAGGGAAAAGTTTGATCACAAGTGGGAGTTTCTGTAGGAAAAACTATATGCTTGGAAGGACAGTCAGGACACCAGGCAGTCCAACTCCTTGAACTTCTGGACTCTGACACCAATAGAAGAATGCTCAGAAAACTGTGTCGTTTCCACCCTATCTCACTTGTGCTATCCTCCCAGACAAAGCCACCAGTATTCACTTCTCCAAGCTAGACCTAGGCAGACCTCTCTGGGACCTTCCAACAAAGAGAAACTCCTCAGGCCTGGTAACTAGTGTTGCTGGATGGGCACTGGAGCATATTTTCTGGGTTTGCATAGAGGCAGGGAAGATTTTGTTACAAATGAGATATGACAAGAACAGGGGAAGAAATAACTGTAATAAAGCTGACACATCCCTTTAATAGATTTATTAAAAATATCTGCTTCCCTCCTCTCCTAAAAAAGGACTGAAAATGCTTGGTTTTATTTTTCTCACAAAAATTCACACTAAGATATTTACTCTGGGAGAAGATAGAATGAGAGAAAGAAACAGGAGACCCTGAATGTATTTTGGATGCTCCAGTATATTTGGGTTTGAAAAGTTTTCTCTCTTCTTTAGAATTAAATGCAACTTCTTGTGCCTTTTCTGTTCAGCCTCTCAAGCAAACAACATAGGAATTGCCACAGCTCTAGCGCTGCTGCTTAGGAAGGAGATGTCAATTGAAGAGCTGGTTTTCTTTTATTATCTTCCTTTTTTAAAGGGCATTTCTTTTCCAAGACTTTGGAAGCGCTAGTGAGGCAAGGGACAGTGCCATCACACAGGCAGAGTATCTAAGCATACGAACACAAATGGTGGAAAGCTGCACATCCTTTCTATGCATTTCTGTACCTTCCCACTTCTCTCCACAGTTTCCTTGTTTCTGATGAGAGAAGTCCCTCCCATCTCTCCTCCTTCACCACTCTGTTTCCCATCTCCCTTTCCCTTGTCTGAAATGTCAGCTTTGTGGCTCCTTCCTGAGATGCTTTGACTTTGACCATTGGTAACACTGCCTGAGAAGATAAAGGGGAGCTGAGGGTGGAGTGGGAAAGAAGGACTGATCTACACAGCTGTGCAGTCCATCCAGAAGCTACGGGGTTGGTAACTCATCACTGAAGTCTTTCATTGAAAATCACTACAGAGTATCAAAGTGTAAACTCCTGCCAAGCATCAAAGAAATTTATTGGCCAAAGCAACACACACAAGCATTTTTATGCTTGAACAGTGATGCTTCTGAAGGGCTAAATAAACGTTCAAGTATAATCACAGTTCATGTATGTGTTGATGGAAAAGAAGATATCACAGAACTCAAAACAAACCAGCAGAACAATAAAACCAACAAAACCCTCTGTTCTGCCTCTTTCCTCCGTAAGGTTAAAATCTCTTCAAATCAAGAGAGACCTCACGGGCAGACAACTATGGGAGGCTTTACATTGATGTTTTCTTCCTTTGAAAAGGCTTTAAATGCTTTTCTCATGTTTTTACAAAAGCTTTTATATTTTCCAGGGGTTCTCTTTCTGTCTGAATGCCACTGCCAGCAAAGGAAAGGAAATTCTTCATGTCCTTTTGTTGGAATTACGTCAAGGGCTTCATGAGAAAATTCCACGTGCATGGAGCCCTGCATGAGTTCCTATAGATGGCAGGGAGGGAAAATCAATCCCAGCCGAGGAAACGAACAGATGTTTCATTCATAGCTGTATCAACAAAGTGATATTAATCAATAATGAGATCCATTCTTTACCCCCCACAGCTGATTGCCTGGCTCAGTTGGGCAGAATCCAAGGGGATTCTGCCACTCGTGCAAGTGGGCATGAAACTGGTCCCAAAGTGGCAGCCATGCAAGCTAGACATGTTTCCTATCAGCCTGTGCTTGTGAAAGGCATCCAGCCTTAACCTAGAGATCCACAGCTAGTTAGACTGGTGATTATTACATTTAGCATCACAGCTGGTTCAAAGAGAGCTTACCATTAACCAATACTCAGTGCTTTGATGTCCACCCCCAATACGCTTTTTTAAAGATTATCAAGTTATTAGGGGGCATGGCCTGCAGAAGACATTCCCCAGAAGTTGCATGGACCCATCCAAAACTCATCTTACATCTGAGCTGCAGGTGATGAAAGCAGAGAGAGATGAGTGGAAAAAAAAGTCAGTAGTTGGGAAATGGAAGGAAGGGAAGGATTAAATGAAAAGCTCTGCCAGGATGTGGCCATGGGGAGCTAATTCACCATCAGCAGATCAGCTTGAGTGAGGACTAGGTTTAAAGGGTCAAAGACTAGCAGACAGCTGGCACTCAGCTGGTGATGCTGCTGCGGGGTGTGCTGCTCCAGCACTGGTCATAAACAACACCAGGATATGTTCTGGATTTTTTTATTATTATTATTGTTTTTTGAAGTGACTTGTACAGGAAATTTTTCCTCATCACATGTGAAAGCTGTTCCAATTCCCTGAAGTAAGAGACTTGGCAAGTCAATTACAGGGAAAGTAGAATTGCTGAAGCGTATGAACGAATTTTAACAACATGCAAGTGTAACTTTTATTGCCAACAGTAGATGCACATTGGAATTTGAGGGGGGGAAGAAACCGTGATGAAGTGGCAAAATGCAGTTGTTTTTCTTTATCTCCAGAGAATGCTGTGGTTTCATTTGCAAATGAATCATTTTGTTGTGATTTATTCACTTTGTAAATGGATCTGATTTATTGTCCCAGGGGATTTGAGAGATTTTTTTAGTAAAGCAAGTTATCAAGCTGGCTTACAACCAGAGGCAACATAATTGCAGCAAAATGTTTGAAGATCAAGTTAGGGTGTCACCTGCCAGAGCATTTTGGCAACAAAACAGAATAAAATCCAAGAAAACAAGAACATAAACAAAAAAGTAAAAACAACCCTCAAATCAACTGAGAGATAGATGGATAGATAGACAGAGAGATAGATAGAAACAAGAAAGAAAAAGAGAAAAATAGGATTTAGACAAACCAAACACAGACCCACCAATTGTTAAAAGAGTCTTTGGAGCACTTAGTTCCAGGGCACTATAATATCAACTTTGACAGAGCAATTAAATTGTTTAATAATCAAACCTGGATCTCATTTATACTTCACATGAACATTGTAAAACAGAATGTATGGAAAGCGTGCTGCATAATAAGATGTGGTTTATTTCATATCACAAGTTTGCTGGTAATTAAATAGTTCATATCACAGAAAAAAAATGTTAACACCTACCAAAGAGACTGTCTACAGCCAGCAGATTTGCCAGCTTCAATAGTTTTCCTACCCGCTCAGTCTTTATTTTTTTTTAACTTTCCATCCCACTGAGAGCATGGAAAAGATGCCCCAATTGACTCAGGAACTCCTGTACCTGGCTGCAGAAGAAAGCTTTCCAAAGATGTAATGGTTATACTTAAACCTATGTACAGAATCTATCATTTTGGCAACAGTTGAAAACTAGAGGTGGACCTTTTCCAGACATAAACAACTTTTCTCAAGAGTTTCCAGCATCTTGCTTCCCTTCTTATGCTTGCGGCAAACGAACAGAATATGGAGGGTTTCAACATCATTGCCACAAGAAAGATGCAAAGTTTTGCTGAATATTCTCTGCCTAGGAAGTACTCCCTTCAAGACATCCACTACAACAGATGAAACCCATGCAGCCAAACACAATTCAACAAACCATCTCCCATTATCAGAAATAATTTTGTTACGGAGCAACTTTTATTCTCAGCACAGAGTAACGAACCAGTGCTCAATTTTCTGCCACAGAAGAATTGATTTGGATAATGTGGCCACATCTCCTGGCAGGAGAGGTCCCAAAGTTTATTTTAGCAGCAAGTGGAACACCTCCCACTTAGAAAGTTAGTGTTCCTGCAGCAGGTTGGAAGGAGTTTACAATAGGCTTTGATGCCTTTGCTCAGCCACATTTCCTCTTCCAGGATTTGTTGGGAAGAGGGGGAGGGAGAAAAGAGAATAGGTTCCAAACCCTTTACTATCTCTTCTGAGCTTGTTGTCTTTTGTAAGCCACAAAGAACAGATTTTCTTTTGTAAATCCTTAGTAATTAAATGAGTACTTCACTGGCTATATTCTTCAATGGTCTTGTTTCCTAGGTTTTGCCTTTGACAGTCATATTTTGCAAAGGCTGCTGAGATGCCTGGGCACCTTACCCTACTTAACGCTAAACCAATTGATGCCCGTGCACACTGCATGAAGGAGGAAAAGTTTCATTAATGGCACTTCATTAAAGAGCTGTGCTGGAAAGCCCTAAAAGTGACCGGACCAACCAAAATCCAGAGCGAGCTGTCCATTAGGAAAGCAACAAAGACAGTTTCGGAAACTGAACTCTGGCTCCACTGCAGCGGATTAGGAAGAGTGATGGGATTAGTGTTTAATGACCTGGGGCAAGAGACAAAGGGAATTTCTACAAAGAGGCTTAGATATGGAAGAATTAGCACTCTCTATCCCAGCCATGCCTCTGATGACTTCCAGCATTCTTTCCTGGCTCTGCTGAAGACTGGAGGAAAAAAAAAAAAAAAAAAAAAAAAAAACAAGGGGGGTTTAAATACCTCCTTATCCTTTACTTATCACAGTTCTTTCTCTTTTTAAAGAAAGAAAAGATCTTTTAATTTTTCTTAATCAATACAATAAGCAAAGTTGCTAAGGGCTCGTGCCTCAGCACGCTGCAGATAATCACATCCCTGGCCACACATTCATGAGTGATACTTGTGGATGTTACAGACTTCCCTCTTTCTGTACATCTTTTATACATCCCCATATTTATATATATGCATAAATATGTAGATAAAGCACATATTTTTTAAATTACTAAGCACAGAACTTGCCTACAGTTGCATGGACTTGAGAAATACTCCTTGATTTGAGGTTGTCTTGCGTAATGGGGAGTAGGGTGAAACAGGCAGACATTTGCTCATAGAGTTAACCACAGGCTTTCCCAAAATGACATGATTCAGGGCAGGGCATACATCAATGATTGGTAGAGTCCAGGAGCCTGACTTTGCATATAGAAGGTGTAACTCCATTGAAGGATCTCTTGATTAACCTCAGCATAAGGGGCAGAGAATGCAGACTAAGCAGGAATTGTTTAGCAGGGAAAATCTCTTGAAGCTAAAAACAATTAATTAAAAAAGCCCAGTAACAAAGCTGATACCCCTCAACTATGACACTGAGACAATTAACATATTTCAGCCCTGAGCAGCACTCCAGTCTCTGACCCTTTGGGCACTAATGTCAAGGAGACACTGCCTAAATAAATACACTGCAAGCACCAAACATCCATGAGGAATGAGCTTAGGGGGACCTCTCCTGAGAAGTAATGTGCTCCTACTTTGCTCCAGGAGCCTTCCCAGCCTGCTGAGCCGAGGCAAGCACCTGCACTTCTCTGAACCAGGGCCCTTCATAGCTGTTAGTCTGTGTTTCACAGAGGGACAACCATGCTACAACTGTGCAAAATTTTCCTGCTCTGTAAACCAACTCAACATGAAGTTTTTGGGTTTTTTTTAATTTGATTTTTTTCCTAAACCAACCCAAAGTGCTCACAGAAAAGCTAGGTATTCATTTCACATGTTAGCCAATATGAAATGCTCCCAGAGCAGCTTTAGACTCCAAGGTATTATTTAACCAGTGTGGTTTAGTAGGACAATGGCAGCCCCCTGCCGTAATCCATTCAGGGGCAATACCATCAGTCAGTGTGAAATTAAATACATTACAGGGTAAGAGCTTAATGCGTTTTATAGGCAGTTGTTCATCCACATCAAACTTTAGCTTTTAAAATCCTAACATTTGATCCCACAACAGGAACCATGGCTCGAGAATGAGATTGGCACATTTGCACTGCCAGCAGGGCAGGAAAAGCAGAGCATAGTATTTAGTGGGAAATGCAATTGCCTGAGAGGGGAAAATGCTCGGATTGAGAGAGCTCTGCTGAGCCACATAGCTTGTAGTACATACACAGGAGTGGAAAGAATAAATACAAACCTAGCTCTGGCTATGGGTCATTAGAATCAGCATTTCCTACCGCTGTGTAAATGGGTGCCACCTATATAATAACATCAACAATACTAACTACAAGAGGGTTGTTTTTTTAATGCATCCATACAGATTCTAGTTCTGAGAACATACCAAGGTATGGAAAGATGGTAAATACAAATCCAGGGCTAGATGTCTATGGGTTATTGAAATCAGTGTTTCCTATCATGATGCATGCTGGTTTCACTTATATATCTATACATACTATAAAAATAATAATAGGGCTTTTTAAAATTCATGCATACAAGTTTTGGGTCTATAAACTGTATTAAGTACAATCTTTAAGTCCCCATGGATTTTGGTGGGACTGCTTGCTTAGGCAGGGGGTATTCCCACATTGGAGCCTGCAGCCTCATGACTTTTTGCTGGCTAAGTGTTCTTCCTTGACCCAGCTGCCAGGTCTTGCATGGAAGTTGTGCCCATCCATGCCCTAAAACCCAGATGTTCTGGCTTCCCCTTGCCGCAGAAACATCCTAACCTGTGAAAATAGTTTACAGGAGAGAGGTACAGAAAATACCAAACAGAGAGGCCTGTTATATTCTGCTCTCAGTTACGCTTGCTTAATGCGGGAGTAAATTCCATTTGTTTCAGCCGAGTTACTCCGGATATAAATAAGGGTAAGTGAGATCAGAACTAGGTCCTCAGAGAGCCCTCTGCCTTCTGTGATGCTGCTTCTTAAAATGGAGCACTGATAAGCCCCAGTGGTAAAAGAATTATTATTTAAAATATCTTCAGAGCTATCTGTTGCCCAAAATGGCTTTTAACTGTTGAAAGAACATCAAACATTTAAAAACCCATAATCTGCTCTCGGCACCGGCACACAGTGCCAGGAATATTCGTCAGTCTTATGTTTTTGGATCATATGTCACAGTGGATTATCTGACACTCCATGAACATTGCCTGCTTCCTCCAGTTGCAGCTACAAAACTTGTTCTCAGGCATGTCACTGGATGCTACAAGCACCATGAAGTGGACTCTGCCTTTACAGAAAGGTTATTTATTGTATCTTCCCAGCCTTCAAGCAAAACTACCCCTTATATCCTGATAACACCTTCCCCCTTTGAGCAGAAAGACCCAAGAGCGACTTTGAGGAGTTTTCTTTAGTGATAAACATTTGGATAACTGTTTAAAATGTTCCAGGGCTCCAGATGCTATTGATCCAGTGGTGTGAGTTGAGAGTCATAAGCTCCTCACCTAAAGAAAGGCTTTATTGCCTAGGCTGAGTGAGTGGGGAATTCTTTAGGCTCTGAGTGGGTCACTGAAGCTACAGGCAAGCACTGCAGCTGAAGACAATGGGGGAAGGGAAAAAACCCCAAGGAATCAGGGATGTCAAAAGAATTGGATTTATTTGCAGACCCATGTTGTCTGGTTAAATACTGACAAGAAAGAGAAGTCTGGGATTCTCCTTTGCAAAACATTTCATGTAGTCAGAAATATTTTAATTCACAAGAAAAAAGTTCTGTTTATTTTTAGTATCCTCTCCTGATGCCAAGATTAGTCTTTTAAAATATAGTTCTTTGGTCTCTGTCTTTCCTTTCAACTGTATATGATCTGCTTTCCTGGGACTAATGTGGAAGGGCCAAGAGAGGAAAACCCCTCTGCCACATAGCCACCTGCCCCTTCTCTTGCATAATTCCTCCTCTCTTTCCCCTCTTTTCTGCCCTTCACTCTGCACACTCATTAAACCACCTAAGGGTCAGACCATTCCCAACCTCAAAGCTCTGGAGACATGGGGAACTCATATACCCCACACATTCTTCCTGAAGACACCCTGCTTCTCTGATGCCCAACAGCAACTTCCACACATGCCTGGCGCTCCTTGTCAATGCAGTGGGCAGCCCAGATTCAAAGGTTTTGAATTTTATTCATTTCTCCCCATCTCCTTTCCTGAACTGGCAAATTTCCAGATTAAACATGCCCTGAAATGCCACCAGTTGCCCTTGCTTACGTTCTGTCCCATGTGCACGTTCTCAAAGATGATGTCAAACAACACAGTGGCAATTGCAGCTTGTGGAAGGGTCCTGGGAAGGCAGCAGTGGACCAACCAGGACATGGAAAGCACTACTGCAAGAGTACCCAAAGTGTGAATCACTTACCCTGCTGCCAAGAAGAGCCAAAGGGAATGGCTGATCCTTGAATGGCTCATGGCCAACAAAATCCAGTTGTACTTTCTGCTAAACTGCAGAGCAGGGTGGCTCAGAGACTCCATATGGGCACCTCCAGCCACCACAGTAGGCTTGGCTCTTCCAGCAGCTCTTGGGCAAGCCCAGCTCCTGCTGAAACTCAGATCTGACAAGAGCCTAAGGGCCAACCCTACTTTGTTTCTTGGCAGGGAGGGAGCCACATCCTGACCCTGTATGTCTATTTTCCAGGATGTGGGGCTAAACTCTTACATTTTCTTCCCTTAAAGTACATTTTTGCCACCACCAAGAAGTCGGGGTTTGGTATCTGGAATCCCAACAGGATGGATCAGCACTGCCCACCAGCATTAGCAGAACCAGAGGCTCAGAGGCACTAGTTGTCAAGACTCTGGAAGTGCAGTTTGTTTGCATTTTTTTCAGTGAAATGTGATAATTAAAAATTTCCAAAAAACCCAGAAAGAACAACTAATATACTCTAAGGCAAACACATATTTTTTTTTCTCTGAAAGCAGGGAAAAAAAGCTCCCCCAAACTTATTTGATAACAAAACCTTCAAATATGGAACATACGTATCGGGGAAAAAAAGAGCCATCAAAAATTAATCATCAGTTTTCTCTCTAGCTCTACCATACTTTTGTCTCTAATATCTGAAATGCCTGACCATCCAGCAGAATTTCTAATGAAAGAGAAACCTGAAAGTGCCAGTCAAAGCCAGGTCTTTTTCCAGCTGCAGGTTCCAACTCTGAGAAATTCCTCGGAGGAGGGAAATGGCCTCAGGCTCTCCCACCAATTCTCCCACCTCCCACCCCAAATTGCCATCCCACTCTTAACCTTGCCCCCTCAGCATTTCTGTGTGGGTCCTGAAAATGTACACATACTTTTTTGCCACTCCTTGTCTCAGCTGAAACCTGCAGCTGCCTCACCTCAACCATGACCTCACCCCAACACACAGGTGCACCTCGGGGCTTTTTGGGAAAAACCTATATTTCTCACAAAACAGGTGTCTGTGCTTGCAGAAGAGCAAGTGGAAAAGTACAATGGAGTGATCTGTGTTTTCCAGACCCAACACCATTATTTGCTCTCCACAGTTTTACTTGTTGATATCCTGACAGCACCATTTCAATGAATAGGACAAACAAGGGGGGTTCAGTGACTGCTTTCAAGTTATCAGAAAGCAAGTCCTCTCCAATCCCAAGCCACCCTCATGCCCAAGAAGTTTCAGTAATTTTGGGTTTGGATGGAAACCTCAAAGCATAATCCAGAGAGTCAGAAATGAGAAGACAAATAAAACAAACCAAACATTTTTACCACTATGATGCTGTGGGACTGTGGCTCCTGATTTTAGACCCAGATGCGTAATACACCTTACATACACTTTACCCTGGGACTGTGTCAGCAGTGTAAGGTTTCTGCCTGACTTGGTGTGGAGGAGACTAAACTCATGTCTGTTAAGTAAAGAAATAACAAAATTATTCTGGCTTTCCAGTGGTGAAACTGAGAAGGTGATGCAGCCCTGAATTAAACCTGGCAAAAATCCACAAAGCTTGGCTTTCTCAGACATAGAGAACAGAAGTGGTGATGTGAACCCACATCTACATGCTTTGCCTCCCTAAAAAAACACAAAAACAAAAACAAAAAAAAAGCCAACCCCAAAAATTTTCCCAAAACCCCTAACTAAACTAACCAAACGAAAA
>VYXF01010817.1:1384552-1472520 GCA_013397295.1 Polioptila caerulea | reverse complement strand
GATATTTTCTTTACATGAGGCTGCTTCCAAAAATAGGATAATACACCAGTGGCCCAATACATTGGACTGGTAAAATAAATGGATAACTTAAAAATAAAGGCAGGAGATTTTTTTCTATAAGAACCATAAAAATACATAATTCTGTAAAAAGGAAAACTGAAAAGCTACCCACCACCCCTGAAAACACAGCAGTTTCAATGTGTAAATATCTTCAGCTTTCCTACAGTCCCCAGAGGAAGAATATTGTTCTCTGGGGCAGAGAGAAAGATCCAAGGCCAAATAAATGATGCTAAAGCCTCCCAACAAAAAATGAGCTCTGGCTGTCCTTATGGACAATGAGCCTTTTGAAAGCTTCAGCTACATTTAAACATCTCTTCCTCATCCTCTCCGTGTTTCCCCCACTTATTTCAGCTAACAGATGCTCAATCTCACAGCAGCTGGCTGAAATGCCAAACAAGTTTCCCTCTTCTTAGAAATGCTTATCTGCAGAGGACAAAGCAGCATCTTGTCAGTCACATTTGGTGATGCCTTGAGGTGCTCCCTTAAGCAAGAAATCACCAAATACCAGTGGCTCTCTTGGTTCTGGGCATTGCCCTCTGTTACTGTACTTGTCTTTCCCCACCATAAAATGTTTGTTGGCAAGAGTGAGCACCTACACTTGCATGGAAGACAGACTCATATGCCATGAGGAAGTTTTTTTCTCACCACCCCCCCTTTATGAATTGCTTTCTTTGATCCATTTTTCATATGTTTCCCCATGCAAGTGCACAAAGACAAACATTCATTGTAATATTTATGAATGCAGCCTGATAGTTACTATGGTTTCAAAGAAAACAGGAAAAATGGATACAGAACTGGATGCGCTTCACATCAGGCTGCTATAGGTACAGCACATGTTATAAATTCAGTTCAAACTGACTCACTTCTTTCGATGAGGTAAGTGTTGACGTTAGACAATTTGGTGGGGAGCATTTATTTCTGCATTTATTAAAATGTCAGTAAGAGCAGGAGTAACACCTCCTAAAAGGCTTGCAGGTGCTTGTCTTCAAAAATGCAACATTTGAAGAGGATGAAAAGGCACAAACTACGTTTAAAATGATTCACCAGTGGCTGGAAGAGAATAGATACATTTGGGTGCTTAATTAATGCATGTGATGCATAATTGACGTTGCTCAAATATAGGGGTCTTCCCAAACTGCTAAATTTCAGCATGTCCAAAATGCTCCTAAGAATCAAAGCAGAAAAGAAGGATTTGTGCAGATCTCAGTGCGTTGTCAAAACAAAACATTTAATTTATTCAGGGGCCATGCTTTCGACATACCCAAATGCAGGTGAGCGCTACCTCTGAAATGTAAAGTACTCAAGTGAAAAGGAAAGGGATGAAAAATATATCAGTAAAAATGCATTCAATATGTAAAAATATCTCTGCAGAGGCCAGGACATTAAGCAGTGGAGGCGATGTCTAGTGGCTACAGAGGAAGCCTTGGGCTCAGGCTGGTGCCACAGCAAGATTTTTTCATTCTGTCTCTCTGAAAACCTTTCAGGAGGCTACAGGCATCCCCCTTTGCTCAGTTCTCAAAAAAAAATTGGTCAGGCCGGAATAAGACGTTGGCTTGTTCACATCAGAAGGAAATATAAACTGAGGTCAAGGAAACCACAACATCTGGAACGTGAGAAAAGGATTTACTGTTAAGGGCTTAATGAACTCTGAAAATAAAGTTCTCAACTTTGTTAATTTGTTTGGGCTTCGAAGAGGAATAAAACATGAAGCTGGAAGAAGGTTTTATGGCTCTCCCAAAGAAATAAGAACTACATCTGTGCTAAAATTAGCAGAACCCAATGACAGTAGGGAGTGTGTCACTATTATTTAGCTGATGCTAGGAAAAAAGGCTACATTGTAAATGCTGGCTGTTTATGTGCAAATTATTGTGGGAAAAGAGGAATTATGGACTCTTAGGCTTTGCAGCTGAGGGAAAGACAGTATTCCCGAGCTGGTGGGGGGTGGGGTTGAGTGGAGATATGCAGGATCTTGCAGGTAATAAGGATCTGCCTAATGCCAATCACTCAGTACTGGACAGATGGAAGGATGCATCTGCCCTCTCATTTTAGTTTGAATTAGGAATGTGTACAACTATAGCACTTTGATTCAAACCACGAGCTGTTTTCATAGTGTGCAAAGCAGAGACCCATTCAGATGAAACGAAAGCTGGAAGATATACATTTAATGCATTCCAGGCACTACACCAGGCACTGAGTCCATGGGAACCAGATGAGAGCTAATCCCAGGGAAACCCTTCCACAGTGCATGCACAGGGATGGTGGCAGGTCCTCAGCATTGGCTGTCTTGCTCTATGCATTCATTGTGACTTTGATCACCTGTGTGCTAAAGTAAACAGCCATTTGAGAAGCTGACCTTGTCTATTTCTTGGGCTATTTCTGTGGAGCATCTCATACCTTCAGGCATCAGTTCTTTCCTTCATTCCTTCAAAAAACAGCATTTAGTCCCCAGTGAGGCCAGGGGCAAGAAGCTGGGTGAGGACACAGGTACAGATTTTTGCCAGGGAACTTTTGCTGCAGTGATGTGTCCAACAAAGAGGAAGTAAAAAACCCTTTTGAGATTTTACAGCTCACTCCCACAGAGCAGCGAATGCGCTTGTCTTGCAACTGTCAACGCGAAAAGCAAAATCTTCTCTTGCAAAAATGCCACAGATCTGAACCCAAGTCTCCTCACTGTGATAATCTGATCCAATGCAAGTGTTTGGGCCCCAGGATCAGGATCTAATTAGGATTGACACATGCTTCCCTGCCTGTAGCAAGGGGCCATCTTCTGCCAAATAATTGGAACTGTAATACCTATGGTGGTCCAGGCTGGGAGGTTTGTGGAAGGAGAGCATATGGAGCAGCAACTGGGTAATTTCCCAGGCACAATATTTTGACATGATTTTGGAGGCATTTATGATGCTTTTACCCCCAACCATCAGTACAGCTGAGGTTTGTTCACCCCACAGATCTGCAGGCTGTGTATTGGCTGTAAAAAGGGGAAGGTGATACATAGCACAACATACTTCTTGTTCTGCTCCTACCTGGGAG
Source organism: Polioptila caerulea (assembly GCA_013397295.1). Taxonomy (NCBI): domain Eukaryota; kingdom Metazoa; phylum Chordata; class Aves; order Passeriformes; family Certhiidae; genus Polioptila; species Polioptila caerulea. The sequence continues at coordinate 1,469,430 of VYXF01010817.1, read as the reverse complement.
ATCCTGGTTTTCCCATAAGTAACATGTGCCTTTAGGCTTGGGCTACTTCTGGTTGAGCACTGGAAGACAATCCTGAGCAAGGAGAGAAACAGCAGCTGTTGTCCATGGGATGTACCTTGAAGGATTTTCACCAAAATCATGGTTTTGCAGACTGGAGTTAGCAACAATGAGAGAATAACAATATTTGGAGCAAATGGAGTGCTTCTGCCCTGCACATACACATCACTGAAGTTAGCTCACATACTGCTGGCTCAGCCATTAAAAGCTATAAATTTGTGTAGACACATTTCCACCCATGTTTGTGTGCATGTGTGCTCAGTTTATGGTGAGACAGAATGCACTGGTCTCCCTCTGGAAAATCACTGCAGGAATTGCCTTCATGAGACAGCACCAGTGGACACTGATTTCCCCAGTCTCTCAGATTGCTTCTGCCCTTCAAGTGCAACGTACCAAGCAGTGACCACTTACAAAACCCCAACCATGACTTTTCAGTCCTTTTCAATGTGAGAAAGACAAACATTTCTCTGTACCTCCATTGTGTTTTGAGCTTCATCACTGCATGGAAAACACATAACAAAATAAAATCACTAAACTAGAATATAAATATTACAGGTTTGTGTTCTTTGTGGTGCTCACTGGAGGTATTGGTGGGGTGCAGGTGTCCTCATTATAATGTCACCACCACAGATAGCAGTAAAGGCTCTTTACCTCCTGCCCAAAGGAGACAATCTCATAAGAATCCTTATTTTTTCTTTTCCAAATCACAAACCCATTTACACAGCCTCGTCCCTGCAAGGATTTCTACAGATATTACCAATATTAGCAATTTATGGCTTGGGGCACCCCCAGGGACGAGCATTATTTCTACTATCTCAAGGATAAAAACACCTCAGAAATCCCACGTGCCCAGGGCAGGCACCAAAAACCTGCATAAGGCATGAGAAATGAACATCAAACTCCAGGCAGACAAACTGGTCAAGGTTATCATGCCCATAGGCAGCATGGTGCAAAACAAGGACATCATGTCAGGAGCCCAACCAGCCACCAGAGAGTTCCACCAGTGGGGACACAAACCCACTGCACATTGTCCGAGCCACAATGTCACCTCAGAGAGAAGTATGGGGTGTGGGTTGCTCTTACTTCCTTCACTGAGGCTTCTGCCATGGAAAGGACTCAGGCAAGAGGTGGTGGGGACAGCTGGTAGGTGGCATGTGGGATGGGGACAGTATGGGGACCAGGCAGCCTCACCTACAAGGAGTATCAAAAGCAATTTGACTCAGACCAATCCAAGAACATTCCTATGACAGTGGGCATATAGGCAGGCTTCCCTCCTTTCTGCAATTATTAATTGTAAAATAATGATTTCCCCAAGAAAGGGTGTTAGTTCTTCAAATTAACAGTTCACTCACACCTCTTTGCACCAAACATTTCAGAGTGACTTTGGGGAAGCAGGCAAATCCCCACCACCCAAACTGACATGAATTTAAATACAACTGTTTTCAAACATAAACTCATAAAATATTGTGTAGACAAGATTGATTGAAGTGCTGATGAAAACATCATATTTGTGATTCCGAGAAGCTTACTCAGAGCAGTACATCTTGAAGGGATTCCCTTTTGCTCCTACACTGAGGGGGCATTGAGCTGAACAGAAGCAGGTTCCCCACCCTCCCCTCTCCTCCTCACTTAGAAAAAATGGCCAAAATTGACCATTAGCTGGGGATTAGCTCATACATTAAATAATGTTGTAAAATACTTTTATGGTGCTACTTCTAGTGGTTTTAAAAATTACTATCCAGGACATCGAAAGCTCAGGGTAAAAGATATTTATGCACTTTTCTTTTTTTTGTAACAGGAGTGTAATCTTTAAACTGGAGATTACAATTGATTGTAAAAAGTCAGAGCATTGACCTTTACAGTGAAATTGTTCTTCCCTACCAAATTCAAAATATCGTAAGTACAATCAACTCATAATAACTGCCTAATCCTTATTATTTTTCTTTTAGAATATTTTTCAGGCTTAGGTTACTAAAATTTCAAATAAAATGGAGTCTGCTGTCATGGCTTTTTATCCAAATGACTCGTAGTCTCTTGTAAACAGCCCTGTGATCTGACTTCCACTGGGACATGAGTTGTAAAAGGCCAGGGATTTGCGATGGATTTACACGTATACTGTTTCAGTTAAGTTACCAAGGTCGACTTAACAGCCCTTTTCCTCAGAGTCTTAAATACATTTGCCACCCAGCCTTTCAGATCATGCTCAAGGAAAAGGGTGATGCAGTTGTAAAGGGTGCTTGAACTCCACTGCAAACTCCAATTTACATTCTTTTAATCAGCAGCAGAATGTATTTATTTACTTATTTATTTGTATTTAGAATGTGCCTTGTGAAGTAGCTAGAAAACTACTTCTTGCACATGGACCTGACACAGGCTCCTTGGAGTTTTGAAAAGGTCATTCAAGCTTTGGAATATAACAGAGGCCAACACTTGGAACATAATTGCATCACAGGTATTAGCCTAGCCCTCTGAAGCCCAAGTCAGGAACAAAATATCAGATTACTGATCCATGCTAACAGAACTTTTTAAAAGCAGAGGTCCTCCAGACTAAATACCAAACAAACAAACATTAGTCCCCTTTGATGGCTCACCACTTCTCAGTAAAGTTCAAATAGTCTGACTTGTGATTGCCCAGCAATGTACTGATAGCAAAGGTAAATGAAATTTGTGGTTATTTCTGAGGGCTGAATGACTGGTCTGATTGTCTCACTCACTTGGCAAACAATTTCTTTTCTATAAGTTATTGTAGCCACAGATATAATTTCTCTAGCACTGTGGAGGGATCAGATTAAAATATGATACAGAAGCAGCACTTACCTTGGACTGATTAATATGTTTAAGCTGTTACCATGCCACCATGCTTAAAAGCATAAAGATATGCCTTTCTACACCAGTCTATATATATATTGATACCTCCTGTGTGCCAGGAAAACCTCTTTGATTAGTCACACTAAACCATTTCTTAAGTGGTACGAATTTCTCAGGCCTGCACTTTCAATAATCAAGTAATAAATTCTGGGACTAATCATGTCCTGTGCTGTCTCTCCTAGGTGTTGTGCAAGGAGATTCATCAAAACTTTCTTCAACCAGGGAAAAACTAAAATGCCTTAAGTAATTAAAACTGCATCCCACAATTTGGAGCAAATTTAATTTCAGAGGTCAAACATAGACCATATGTTATACACTACTCCATGGCAGCCACTTGACTCTGTGTTTTGTAAATTATTTTTGTTGGAGCATGAACTGCTATGTCCTGGTGGGTTCAGCCTGTGAGAAAAAGAGCCGGTTCGGCAGGTAAAACCTAAGTGCTAGTGAAATAAAGATAGCTGGATTTTTCTTTTCATTTTTCACAGACTGACAGCAACAGCCCGAGGAGGCACATACATGATGATCTTCTACAGTCCAGAAGCTTTTCTCAACCCACGTGCCAACCCTTGGAGCTGTAACAATCAGCTTTGAACAAGGGGGAAGGACATCAGAGCCAGGCTTCTGAACTTGAATATACGAATTTAGGAAACCCTAGGACCTAAATAGCACTCTTAGCACTCTGCTGCCCTAAATGACAGCATTCTTTAAAATTGTGCATGAAATTTAATCTAATTCTTCTGTACTCATGTTACCATTCGCTTGGCTAAAACATTGTGTTTTTAAGCCAAAACACAAAGTTAATCTATCATAATGCTCCTCCAGGTGAGATTTATTATAGATCACTTTCTAAAACCCGTGTGTTCTATGTGCATGTGCATACCATATTCATCTTATTATTATCCAGTTGAAAAATTCCCAGTGTGTGCAACGCCTCAGATATAATAGCAGGCATGCCAACAGAATATGACACTTATGCTAATCTGCACCCCGCTGTGGAAAAACATACACAAGGATTCCATTACCACATTCATTAGGCTGCAGTGCACTTCATCTTGAATAGGGATTATGAACTATAATAGAGTGAAAACAGTTGATTGAATCCACTTAGCCAAATCTATGACATTAACCAAATATTTCGGCGTCAGGAAGAGGAGGAGTTGAACCTTCTCCTGGTGGGATGCGTTGCCTTTGCCTTGTCTCTCCCTGGCACTTTTGTTAGTATGAGAAAAGCTTTGAGAAGGCCAAGGTCACAATGAAACTTTGTGTTGAGACAGTTTTAAATGTTCAAAGTGCTGCCCAAGGACTAGTCGAGAGCGACGTGACATAGAGGCTGCTGGGACAGATGGGGACTTTCCAGACACATGCACTATTTCTTGTTTTGGGAAGGTTTTTCAGAGCACATTAGCAAATTCTCCACACACCTGTTTTACGTCTTTTTGGAACCAATGGAAGCTTCCAAGGTGACCATACATGCAGCAAAACCTCCCAGTGACAACATTACACAGCTTGAATGGGAATCATATTCAGGTAAAAAAAGGACTTTTTCCAGTTTTGTATTCAGGTTTCCCAAGTACACTTCGAGTGCACACTCCTTTTTTTGGTTCTACACAATACAGTTGCCACCTGACAGCCTGCCTTTCTTGGTAAAAAATTAAACTCAAACTATTTAAAATATTGTCAAAAATAATAAAGACTGGAACACAAGTTATCACTCGAGAAATATTTTGGAATTTAGCTGTGACCAGAAAAAAAAGAAAAAGAAAGAATGAAGCCTTCCCTGTGTACAAGACTCAAAAGATGATAATAAAAACCTTCTGTGCCTAGTATTTAGTAATTTCTTTGACTCTTCAGTTTATATACATCCTTTTTAATGCAGCAAGTAAACAGGAAGTTCCTGTTTGGAGCAGTGCAAAGGAGAATTGCTGAAATTGATGATAGAAGCTCTGCCGCGTTCCTTTCTTTCAGTTAAAGAGCCAAGGAAAAGGAAAAGAGCAGAAAAACACGAGAAGTGTCATTGAGCAACCAAATATATTCAGTTTGTCTAAAATTTGTTTTCTTTCCATCTATCTGGCCTGCATTGCATGGTACTAACTTGGGGGCACTTGCTGAGCTCAGTTACCCCTGCAAGCGGTTCCCACTCCCACTGCTCTCTCAGCTCTTTTCCCACCCAGGTTTTGGCAAAGCTGGATACCTCCAGCTTTGGATACCTCCTGGTCCCACCAGGACAGCAGCAGCCAACACCAGTGTGGAGGGGGGCATCCTCCCACTGACTGCCAGCCACATGAGGTGAACCCAGCTATCAAGAATGACTCCTGAGCCCTTCCTTCCTAAAAACACAGTATGGTGGAACTGGAGGATGAACAGCCCTTACAGGTGCTCCTTTCTGCACATTCTTCTGACTGAGGGTGGTGAAGAAGTCAAGGAAGAATGGAGATAAAATTATTAGCATTAAAACAGAAAAAAAAGGACGGATGAAGTTGATGGGAAGGTTTAAAAAAGCAGGATTTTGTGGCAGAATTCATATAAAGAGAAAGGTGATAGAGATCAGATGGGACTTGGCAGTGAAAAAGAAAAAGCTTGGAAAAGAAGAGTTCGCTGATGCTGTGGGACTAAATACTGACTTGGAGTTTGGGAAGAAAGAATTTCTGGTAAAAAGAAGCAGCTTATATAATGGCAAAACATCCAGCGTCATGTTAATCAATGTGCTTGGGAGACAAGGTAACTAATCATCACACAGGCACTGGGTACAGGCTGCAGGCGTTCAGGGATAAAATCATCTGTCATGGACAAGGCTTACTGCTGATATCATTACATTTGTAGCTTGAAAAATAATATCTGATGTATGGTATTTCTGGAGAGTTAACAATACCCTCCCTGGAAATGGTACCAGAGTCCAGCCAGCCTCATAAATCCCATATTGGACTCTATACTTGGCAGTAACCCCTGCAGGTGAAATATTTTTTTGCTGGCATTACTTACCCAGTTTTCAAAGTCTTGCCCAAAAATGAAGAATTGGGTTTCTGCATACACACAGGTATTTATCTCAGGAAGATGCTGAGTTCTGGCTGAAAGGGTGATTTCAGCAGAAACAAAGGTAAATTGGTATTTTATGGCACCAGATCATTGGACTATAGGCACAGTGTTAGTGGAGAAAGTTTTATTGCTAACTTCAGAAAAAAAAAAACTCTGTGGCCTGTATAAAATATCCAGGAAAAGAAGCAGCACTCTATAAACTCCTGAAGGAAATGTGACACTCAGGAACAGCATGAGAAGCCCTGAAATTTTACTAAAGGTAAACCACCTAATTTACCAGAGAGAAGGAACACACTCTTGGCATGATAGCTTTCCTTTTTTTTTTTTTTTTCCCCTTTAGTTGAGGTCCAGCTTTGGTTTTTCAAGTTTGAAAGATAAGTGGGAGCATCAAACAGGTTGAACAAGGCCCTGTTTTCTTGCTACGGGAACATGGCCCTTTGCACTGAGATTGTAATACAATCCATCCTCTCTGGGACTGCAAATGCTACAGTGCAAAACTGTGTTTGAAAACCTCTTTTATCATTCATCGTCTCCAGACTGAAATCATTTTTGACAACCTCTGCAGAAAACAAGCAGCTTTCTGGCTACTGGCGAGCCGATTAAAGGGAGGAAACACATGTTCACTGTCAGACAGAGCCCCTGGAGAAAGCATTGACAACCTTTTAACCTCCTTTCCCAGTGAAAGTGCCCAAATGTTTCTCTGGAACAAAACCCCAGCATTGTTTTAAGCATCTTTTCATTTAATGCACTATATTTTTCAAGATACATTAAGAGTCAGAGGAATTCCATTTTAATGTGGAGGTTTCACAATCAGCTCAATTCCTATGCAAATGATCATATAAACAGTTATTAAGAGGGGATTTATTTTCATTAACTTTTTTCTTCTCTTTCTTGTTTTTTTTCTTTTCTTATTTTTCTTTTTTTTTTTCCTCCTTCACTGTCTGACCAGAGTTTAAATACCGACACATTGAAAAGTTCACTAACCTCTACAGTGATTTCTCAAAACAAGCCAAAAAGCCACAGGAGTGAAATTTTCTGAGCAGTAGGAAGGCTGACTAGCAGACATTATTAGCACTTTGAGTATTCAAATCTGGCCATGGAAACCTTTGTGAGTTACAAGATGCTGGAGCAGGAAGCACTACACGTTACTGATATATTTGTTATCAAGGGAACTACTTGCCCCTGTGATTAATCATCAGCAACGGGAGAAAATAAATTTTCTTTTGGGAAGTAAAACAAGAACTTTATTTTTTTTTTTTTAATGGAAAGTGCTTTCAGAGCAACTGGTCTGGCTTTCTTTGTAGTTATAAAAGTCCACTCAGAAGTTGTTTAACATTTAACCTTGCTATTTTTACCTTAATATCAGCAGCTGGAATAGTTCTGTCTGTTTTGATAAAAAGAGACTTTTTTCCATGTTGCCTATTTGCTTTTACAGCTGAAAGGAACTGTTCCAGCTGAAGTAGGTAACTATAAAACTGCAGTGGGCTAAGCCGCCTGGGAGAAGAATACATTATTTGATTAAATGTTCCTGTAAGTAACTGCACAAGGTACTGTCCAATAACACACAATATCTGCTAATGAAAGATAAAAAGCTGTGTGCTCTGCAGGTATGGAATCCCATGGAGATTTGCTTTTCCTTCTCCAAAGGCCTTGTTCTAGCCATGCACAATAACTCTGCTACCATTTTACCTGTCTCAGTTTTTGCACAGATTACAACTTGGCTAATGATAGTTTTGGTGGGGAAAAATTTTCAAAGCTGTAGCTTGGCTTACCCAATGTTTTTCCAAAAGGACTTACTCAGTTTCATGCCATTTTGTTGGGTTTTTTTTCATTTTTCTTTCTTCAAAAATATTCTTGCTCCAATAAGAGAGTTCAAAACGCAGCGGACAATTTTTAGATGACAGCTTCATCTGCTTTTTCAGGCATGGCAGCTGCTCACAAACTGGTTGGGTTTTTGCATTACTCTTTATCAGGCAGGCAGTGTTTCAAGTTGACATACTGGGACACGTGGCACAGAAGATGTCCCTCCTGATGTCATTTCTGCTGGGTCCCCAGTTGCCTGAACCTACCTTAGGTAATGGGAGGAGGATGGGAGCCGAGCTCCTGCAGCATTGTTTGGCATGAGACTGGAAATGAGTGGGGCTTGTGCTGCTGAGTAATTTCAATGTCTTTGGAAAAGGCCACCCATGGAGGGAAGGTGTGTTTCAACTGAGCACCTTGAATCAGGCAGGTGGTCAAACAACCAGCACTTTCTTCCAGCCCACTCCTGCAGACATTCCTATCTAATGCATCTCACACAGTTACAGGAAGCAATCTCATTCATATTTTAAGTAACACAACAGCTCTAAAGGAAAAATTTTCTCTCAGAACTGAGTTATAAAAGCAAAAGAAGCAATTCCTCAATGTTTTTCCTTTCCAGAAGATGCCCATTTTACAATTTTGACTTCCCCTTCAAATCCAAGAGATTCATGGCAGGACATGACCATTAAAAAAGTCACATTTTTCACCTTCTTCTCGAGTCCAAAAGGGGGTTCTCCCCTCTTTTGATCTAGAGACTAAGAAAATCAGCTCCCATCCAGCAACTTGTGAAATCTTTCAGAACAGAAGCCAGGAGTATTTGCAGAAGTGTCAAGAAATAAATCTGAACAAATATAGCAAAAAATGCAACACAACAATAAATAGTAATAGCCTTAAATATTTTTTAGCTGAAGATCATGACACGCTTCCTTAACAAGGTAAATACCATTATGCCAATTTTATGAGTGGGAAAGCAGGGATCCAACAGCTGAAGAATAGCCTGAAGACAGCCCATTGGTTTCAGGGTTGGGAATGGATCCCAGGCCCTCCTCGTCTCCATCCCACGTTCCACACCTCCCACAACATACACAGCTTGCACGCAACAGCTCCATGCAATTTAAGTCTGGGGGAAACACAACTTTGTCCTGGCTGAACTGTTTATCACAGGCTATGAAATGCCAGGGATGAAGTTACCCGTGTAGTAAACTCTGCTAATTGCCTTCAGCCAAAATCACATGCTCAGCTACAGATAGATGCAGCAAAACAGAGTTTACTCACTGCTAATTTAGGCATATGTAGCTGACTCTTTTCTGTGTGGAAAACTCCAAGCAGGTGAGTTTAAGGGGTTTTTATTTTCTCACTGTGCTTCTATTATAGGAAACTATTTTCTAGTAAACAGCCTTCTGTCTTAATTTGAGAGCACAAAAATCTACTTTTCATACTGGCAGTTTATTTGAGGAGTTATTTATTCCAGGAGCACCTACATTTCCAATTGACATTTGTCTCATTTCAGCTTCCTGATGTGGGTTTTGTTTTGCATCTTTTATCCACCAAATTAAACAATTTTGTATTGCTTGGTAATTCCTTCCCCTGAGAGATTCTTCAAGTCAAGCCACCTTTCAATTTTCTTTTTACAACAATGAGTAGCAGAGGTCTCTCATCTCTATCACCTTCAGGGGTTTCCTACAGCTATTTGCTGCACTCTCACACCTGAACATCCTCAAAAATGGAAACCCAAACTGTATGTCCTGGCAGGAGTTCAGCAATGCAAAGCATCAGTAAATGCAGCTCCTCTCTTTCACTTCCATTTATATATCCAAAGAGGGTGGCAGCAGCTGCTGCTACACCATCATTCTGGGGCTTTGCTTGAACATCGTAACCTCTAAATGTTTCCTGGAATCTAAAACCTCCCCAAGGCTACTCTGTTCTTTTGGCATGAAAATACATTTGCAAACATGTTTTAATTGGTGTAGGCTAGTGAGAGACCAAGCCTGCTCTAAATGATTTCTCTTCCTCATTATTTACTGGTGTAAATATAGAAATAAGTCACTGTTACTACCTCATTATTATTTACCAACATAAGTTTATAAATAATTCAGTGTTATTCATATTATTATTATGCATAATACCATGAATTAAAGGAATAAAAAAAGTCACAGTGGTTACCATTAAAAAGTCAACATTAATCAACTTTTTCCTCAAAGTTCTGTAAGAGCTAGTGTAGTCTGCTCTGTCCTCAGAATAGGAAATAAGTGTGGGACCTCAGATACCACAGTATGGAAACAGTTGGCAGATGGTTTTTCTAAAATGGTAACCACTGCCACTAGAAGTGTAATTGGAAAACACATCCTATCATGTTTGTTTAGAAAAAGGGAATGCCACAGTTATTTAGCACTCACCTAAACTATCAATTGCAATACCTTCAAACAAATCCGTCCAGAGAGATTGCTCAAAGCGCCACCAAATATTTCTGAAAACTTCTGTAGAGCTGATTGAAAAGCTTCTGTTTAAAAGCTTCTGTTTGGATGGTAAATGGGTCTTGGGGAGGGAATAACCAAATTTAGTTTTTATGGGTTTTTTTAATGTTAGGCTTTTAAATAGATACTACTAATTTAAAAGGCAAAGCTACACACACAAACAAAAAAGATAGGAAGAGGGCCTGTTTTTCTTTATGCTAATTTTGTAAACATTGATCTTTTTGCAAATAACTGTCACGTCATGTCCCAAATCTTTAGGCTGCTGTTTTAGTACCAGGATTCTCAGACAGGAAAGGTGAAACATCACATTTCTCCACTGTCCAGCACTTGCTTAAATTTGCTTTTCCCACTAGGTTGCTTTGAACTCAAGTCTACTGCCTTGGCCCTGGGAGGGGACACTAAACATCCGTGACTAATTCTTCCCTTTTCACTTCTGTGTCTAGATTTTAAAAGAAGCATTTCCACCAGTTACTATGGTCAGACAATGAGGTGCGTCCTAAAGCTATTGTGGAGCATCTTCCAAACTCCAGCTACATTGGAGGTAACTTGTATTTGACATTCAGATCACTCTTGTCAAAATTGCCTGACTTTAAGTCCAACCCTGTGGGCCATATTGCCATCAGACCAGAAACACACACACTTATATAAACTCTTTACAGGACACTTGGGCAGAAGAGAAGAAAGAAAATGTCCCCACCTCACAGAGGCATCAATAGTTGATGGAGCCAGGCTCTGCTTGGTGGTGCCTGGGACAAGCACAATGGGCAGAAACTGATGCACAGGAAGTTCCACCTGAATGTGAGGAAGGATTTTGTACTGTGCAGTGACCGTGTGCTGAAACAGACCACCCAGACATGTGGAGTCTCCCTCATTGGAGACATTCCAGAAGAATATCCTTTGCCATGTGCTCCAGGATGACCCTACCTGAGCAGGGAGATTGATTCAGACATCCCATTGTGGTCCCTTACAATTTGATCCGTTTTGTGAATTGTTAAAGAATGACCAACAACTCAGCATGCTCTTGATCTTTTACTCCTTCCAAGCCTTATTTTGGTCCAAAATTCCAATTCTGTCAGCAGGAAAAATCCCCTTCCAAATCAACAGGTCATATCTGGCATGTATGAAGTTAGACAATGACAAGTTACAGTTCCCCAAATATTCCTCAAATCTCTCTAACTCATTTCCCTGTCACTTTATAGTAAGTGAAGAGTTTAAGCCTGCAATACCACATGATGACTCTGATTAAAAAGGCAATGGTAGTAAAAATTTTCAGCAGCAAATTTGGTAGACATGTTCAAATTGCAGATTAAAGTTCCTTTTAAGGGCATAGGTGAAAGTAAAAAAAAAAAAAAATCAGCATCCATAATTTCTTCCTGGAAAAACAAAATTAACTTATCAGATGTTGTCAATGGATAAAGACAATGCATTGTCTCCACCAAGAGTGAAGACAATTAGCAAATCAATAAACAGTGGGAAAAGCAGTTTCATAAATTGTGCAAATGTCTAAAATGTCTTTTTTTTTTTAATAAATTCCAGTATAAGAAGAAAAACTAGGGAAAACCACCCATCTTGCATCAAACCAATGGAATATTCTACAGGACAAAAAAGGTCGCAATATCCCTCTCCTCACCTATTCCTCTCCCATAGTTCATACCTGCTTTTCTCACCATGGAGTGATGACCATTCCAACTCCCTTCTAATTCTTAAATTTGACATAAAATTACTCTTGCTTTGCCAGACTACCCATGGTCTGAGAGGACCAACATGCAGAGAGTAAGGGTGATGAAAAACTCTTCCAATTCACAAAGACTTCCTAAACTGACAAGAAATTACAAAACATTTCATCAATATTCCATAAACATCCAGCCAAGTGACATATTTTTCCTCTGAATATAAAAGTGCTGCAGCAAAAATCATTCAGTGCTTTCATCACTTGAAATTTTTTTGCATGGTGATGCAATGGACATTGCAAACAATAATGCTCACTTTCTTTGATGCACTTCATCAGAGAAGATGTGACAGTTCCAGGTGACACATTGTTATTTATTAGATGCATCAATTCTGTTTCCACAGGAAAACCTGACGCTGCTATTTAGAGAGACAGCATTCAGGTAGGAACAGCACAGCTTGAGGCTGGAATGACTGAACACCTTGATGGCTTGATTCAAAACACAAGCAGTGGCGTTTATTTAGCTGGGTTGTGATAAAACCCTTTGCAAATGGCACAGATGTACATCAACTTGTCTGTGTTTCACACAGTGTGACTCTCACGTTAGTTGTTTTAAACGCTGAACTCAGAGGCAGGAAAGAAAAAGACATCCCACTGAGCTGGCCACTCTGGGAGTTTCAGGATCCTTATGGAGCTAGGCCACCTTTCAATTTTTCTTTGCATATAAATGAATGTGAGGGAGTTGTCTGACACCTAAAAATGCTTAATCACCTTAATTACTTTGGGATTGTTTCTCACAGCCTGTACACAGAGCTTACTTGTTCCTCCCTAACTTAAAACTTGAAGAACAAGATACAGAGAGTGGATTTTTCCTCTGGCTCTTAATAAGCCTTCATACCAGTCATTTATCCCACACCCCAGTAAAACATGGATTTTAGAAAAAAAAATATTAAATGTAATGCAAATATCCACCCTAAAGAAACCAAATACCAATTGAAGTTTGTCTGATGAAACTGGCTGTAAAAAGTCTTGATAACAGTACAAAAGCAAGTGGTTCTTTTACTGTATTTCAGCCTTGTTTTATCAGTCTATTTAGGAAAAAAGAAAATTAAACAAGAACTCCCTTAAAGATCAGAAAAATGTTTTAGGGGTTTTGAAAAAATTTTTGTCAATGCCTTCCCGCACTTATACAGATCCCTGCTTCCTGGGTTTCACTATCTTGTCTCTCTCAGGTGTCTACATAACATGTACCCTGATGCTGTCTAATTCACAAACAAGCAAGGTCTTGGGTTCTGCTCCCCAGTCTCACTGGGCTCCAAAACACACGTGGGAAAGCCCAGCCATGAGATTTTCAGGCTTTGGGCACTAGAAATTCCGAAAGTTGGGAGAAGCCCCAGAAATTAAACGACCAAATTTTTTTGAGGTTCGCCTCTCTGCAAAAAAGAGACCAAACCAATATGCAACTGTGTCATTAAGCCTAAGAGCACATTCTTCCAAGTCCTGCCTCAAATTCAGTACGTGTGGTAACTCATGAGTCATTAAAATGGAAAGGCTCCCTTTTGGCTTCAAGGGCAACTGGATCTGATTATACATGCTGCTGTACCTCGGCACAATGGGATGAGTGAAATACACACTGTCAGCCCCGGCTCTGAATTTGCTTTCTCATAGCATGAGCCTTACCTGAAACAGAGTACTTTATGTGTTAATAACATATTTGTTACAGCTATCCTGTGCAGTGCTTAATTAAAGTGATATTTTGTTTCAGTTGAATGATCTCTGGCTGTTTTATTGTCATTTGACATTAAATTGCAATTTGCCATGCCACATACATTTTTGCACACGTTGTCAATATGATTATAAAGGCAATGTTATTGATCAAGAACATAATACTTACTGAGTGTCTTGAGAAAATACTCAGATTCTTAAAGTTCTACACATTCTCTCTCTTTTTTTTTTTTTTCTTTTGGTTGTCAAATCTGAATTACTTTGGTTTCTTTAAAGCTCTTTGCTGCTGAATAACTCCAAGTGCTAACAGAATTTAATACCCAGTTGTCATGCATATCTCAGTTCTCACCACAGTGCACTGTGTTCAAACTCAGGTCAACTTCTCCCATGCATTTATAGGGGAGTATGTGTGTATATTTTTTGGTACATATACATATATACATATATATAAATATAAAAATGGGAAATATGTGTAGGCATGTATCGGTGTCACGGCCCAGGTGGCCACAGGCACACAGGACACCAGATGTGACGCTGCCCCCTCCACACCTCCTCTGTCCCTTCTGCAAGAGCCAGCAAGGGGAGAGCCTGGGATGGGGGCACCCAGCAGCACCAGCCCCCACTCTCCTCTCAGGTCTCACACGTTGAATTTGGGCTGCCTCCCCCAGGCTACGTGAATCATTTCTGCCGTGAACTCGTGACCCTGGCTGTGTCGCGGCGTGCTGCTCCACCAGCGCCGTACGCAGATAACACGCGGCCACTTTGGTCTGAGCAAGGCCTGACGTTTGCAAAGCTGCACTGAATTAGGGCAAGACAGGACAAACTGCAGCGGAGTCCAGCATGCCCTGGGAATAAAACGCTTGGGTACTATTTCCTAAATTTGGAGGGGAAAAAGCTACATCCATGCCCTCTCCTATTTCACTCTGATTGAAGAGGTAAATAAAATAAAATAGGTTTACATGAAAATGTTGTCTGTTTTAGTGCTGTGTTATTTCTGCTTTATCAGCAGGCTGAAAAAAAATGTTGTACATCTTTTTTTCTATTTTTTTTTCTCTATATCCTGCCTTGGTTCTGGATAACTGGAATTGAGCTAGTGTGTTTTCTTCAACCAGAGTTTCAGCATACTACGTTTCCTTTAGGTTAAGTTCAATTTCAGCTCTATATTCCAGGTTTGCCGACCTTAAACGCAGTATCACATAAGAAGTATTCCTGTAACAGCCTGAAAAAATAACCAGCCAAAGGTTACTAAGTTGGATGTAGCAGGTTACTGTCCCAATTGCAAATCCAACTGTGATGGCAAATAAGAACATCTCAATGATGCACAGGAAAACATAAGCGTGGTCTGGTCTATCAGTTACAGTAAGGCCATCATTAGTTACTCTTTTAATGGCTCATTTAATTAAATATGGAGCTATTGTCTTGCAATTATGTGTATCAAGTGGAATAAATACTCGAGTTCAATTAGGGATATATTTTTTACTGGAATGGGTTTAATAAATTTGCTGTGTTGCCACAAATGACTAATAATGAATATACTTTTCTGACAATGACAAAAAAAGTATTCTCACAGAAGTGGCTGGTATGTGTAATTTGATGAGTTCACTTAAATAGTTCGACTCTGGATCAAAAAAGCAAATTATACTCACTTGAATAGTTCGACTGCGGATCAAAAAAGTAAATTATATAAGTGGATACTGCAAGGCAGAAACATGTGGACACAGCTGTAGTGTCATGTGTCACAGCTTCGCTCTGTGCCAGCTGGCATCGGCACAAAGGCAGGCCAAGCCAAACAATTCCTGTTATTCATAACAGCAAATGTGCATTCAAAACACACAGTGAAGGCTTTATAAAATAACTTGGTATTCAAATGGATCCACACTGTGGAATTGTTTTTTAATCACACATTGCTCTGTGCCAGGCCAATATGCCAAATTGTCCTAGTAGTCCAGAAGTTCTTGTCTTTACCCAAAACAGTGCAAAGGCAGGTCTTGGCTGGCATATCTATGGGATATTTGTGCTCAGGGTTCGTAGCCTTCCTTGTGCGCTCAGTAAATAGATGTGCACCCTCAGTGCATTAAATATTCAGGCTTTCAATTAACAAGGGTGCACAACATGCACATTTGTGCCTATGTTATAATCAGAACTTCCCTAGCATAGAAAATCACACCATTAAGAAGTGTAGCTAGTGAGAAAGCAAGCAGTTAGGATGGTTTCACAGACAAACTCCTTCTAGACTGCATTTATATTTAGAACTTAAATATGAAATGCAAGAGGTATTCACTGCACTCCTCTAAAAGGGGACCTCTTCCAAGTATGCAAATAGGCTCAGAGTATCGAACCTCAATGGGGACTTCATGAAATACGCCCCTAGTGATGGGAAAAAAAAAAAGAAAAAAGAAAAAAAAAGGAATGGGGAGCTCAATTCAACTCTTTTCATTGCTGTTGAGACAATTCTCACTTACGAAAACATCTCCCCCAGTGATCTAAACCAATTTTATTATTGCAGGATTCAGCCGTATTTTAGCATACCTGAAGTTTCATCATAGCAAGATAATGAATGCTGATCGTGGAACATTATGCCTGAAGTCATGTAAAAATGACAATTTTCAATAAATTTGGGTTCAGTTTCTCAGAAGGTGTGTGTCAACACCACCACTCTGAAGCCCATGGCAACCTGCTAACATACACCAGGTAACAATCTGTGAAGAAGCTGAGAGTGTAAATATAGCCAAACTTGAAATAATATTGTGTCTCTTCCAACTTCCCCCTTCTTTAAGAAAAATAATAGACCTCAGCCCTGCAGGGCAGGCCCCTTGGTTTCTTCTACAACAAGTGCTTTATCTCAGCAGTGCCATAAGAGAGGGGAGGGGGCCGGGAGCAGACACTGCTCTCGGAGGAAATTATGGAAGCTGCATTCCAAAGAAAGGAAATATTTGGATCTCTGACCAAAATGCTGCACAGCCTTCCACTGATTATGGCTTGCTGCTAGTTACAGGAGCTTCGTGTGTGCTCAAGGCCATGTCCCCAAGTCAAATTAGTTTAGCTAGAAAAGGAAGAGCAAACTTTCCCCATAAACAAAACCAATGAAAAAGGCTCAGCAGTGATGCCCCTTTTTTCACCTTCCCCACCCACTGGCTCCATGCTGTGGATAACCGGGGGTAGCTCCTGCTGAGAAGGGTTAAACTTGCTTCAGGGAGGTCTCCAGGACTATTCCACTCTCCACCTTCCTGAGGATCTGGCCCTTGCTTTTTTCAGAACCAGGCCTTTCACGTCAACAACAAGAGACCTCTTTTCCCAGGAAATAAATGAAAGGACTGCACATTGAGGCGATGGGGAGGGATGACATAGTTTCTATTACCTTGTTTACAGTAGCCACTCTTTAATGTCCAGTGCCTAAGATTTGCCAAACACATTCTATTTTTTCCCCTTTGGAAACAGGGGTGAAGAAAATTACACCAACACATTCATTTCTGTGCATCTTTTACAGTCTGTGTTCTTGAAAAGTAGCTTTTTCCCCATCTTCTGAGTGTAATTGGTATTTGGGTTAATAGATACCAGACATCTCCTATCAGGCAACATGGTTTAAATAGGCACATCATTAACATGGATTACTTAGGCCGTGTCTCCCATTGAATTAGTGGTCTGCAGGCCAGCTCCAGGGAAGGGGCTGGGGGCCTGTATGCCGGGTATTGGAACATCTAAACTTTGGCCTCAACCTCAAAAGAAAGTGTGAAATGCCCTGGAAAAAATCCCAGCTCTCAGGCTATAACTGACGTTAAAAGCAAAGCTCCTGCAGACGTCCAGAGGACTATTCCACCCCGAACTACAACAACAACACAGCAAAATCAAGCAGGAGGTTTTAAAAGGACTTTGGGACTCCAGTTTAACCCTTTGCCAGCCAATGCTGCTGCCAGCAGGAGGCAAGAGAGGTAGGCATCTGTCTCTTTGGAAGTTCCGCTCCCCTTTTAATTATGTAAATCTTTCACAGGGTGCTTTCAAAAAGTGGATCTGAAATGACTGGTGAAAGATTAAACCAGACAGACAGAGTGGTTACATCTACCAGATGTCTGCAGATGTTCCCAAAGCCTTTAGTGGTGAGTGGCACAGCCCTGTGTGGCTGAGCAGGCAAATCTGGGTGACTGGTTCTCCTTCTTTCTGCAGGAGGAGGGAAAGGTTATGGTATCAGCAAGGAGAGATGGTTGGCATGGATGAAAACAAAATAATCCTCCCTTTACCAATGTTAAAGACTTTAGATATTAATAAAACAAGGAAGGGTATTCATTTGGGTTTTTTTTCTTCAACTACAGGATTTTTTGCATAATATTACTCAGATTTACATTACACTCAGTAATAAAGTTAACCGAGTTCTGTGTAAAGCACCAGTGTTTGGGGTGTTTTTCAGTCCACGTATAATTGCTCACAGATGTTACCTGCCCTATCCCAGTGATGCTGTTGAACCCTCTGGTTTGTGCTTAAAGTTGCTGATGAGCAAGCTAAAAAGCAGAATATAAAGCAGGGATATGTTATCAGTTGATCTGTCAGATCCACAAAAGCTGGGACTGATGTCCCATGTAAGGAAACCAGAAATAGACATTTCAAGCATATTACTGCACATCAAGCCCTGGCTGAAACTCCTGCTGAGACTGTTTATGACAGCATAATCCTATCCAAAAAGTGCTAACATAAAATCCTACTCTTTTATTTGGCCATGATGTGGATAGCAAAATTAGATTGACTGCATTGATAGCAATACCTACTTAATGGGAGGGACACATAAAAAAGGCAATACAATCTTGAAAATGCCCTGTGTTTCCTTTTTTCCTCCATATTCTATTGTAATATCTTTACTCAGCTGTGGAGAAAAAACTTCTGTGGAATAAAGACATATTGTTGCAGCCTCTGAACTGGCAAACAAATACTTGTACAATGTGCATAATGTGATGTAAAGTGTTTGCAGAGATGGAGCCACAGTCCTGAGGTGGATCCATGCTGCTTACACGACTTGCTCAGCATCACAGTTTGTGGACCAGGCTGCACCAAGCTCAAGTGTACTGCCCTGCCATGGTCATCAAAATCATCTTTGGATCTCACTTATTTCATGGGCTGTGCAACACTGAGAACGGATAGAAAAGAGCAGCAGAAATTCTGTTTCCTTTCCTCCACTGTTGAAGAGGAAAAGTGCACAGAAGGAAGGGGACATTTCTCCCCCTCTTTACCTAAATGAGCAGGATGACAACTTCAGTGGAGGTTACTGGTCTCTGTTGGGAACAAGATGATTTAAACTCAGATCAGCACCAGACACGACATCAGCTTTGGGCCTCTTTTATGTAGAGAAGATTTTATTTGATTAAAAAAATAAAAAGAAAACCAACCAACAAACCAACCTCGGAAGTTTTTTTATGATTTCCCAGTGCTTATTTTCTAAGAAGTCTATTCTTACAGTATTCCTTGCTAAAACAGGCTCATCTCCCAAGGTCTGAGTTACACAGTTAAGGTGGAGCAGGAACCCCAAGTGGTTGCAGAGGTATGAAGTACCTGAATTTGATTGGCCTCAATGTCCCAAAAGATGTATGCAGTTTGGATTTAGACACTGTAGCCTTACATATTTAAGGAGCTAAGATAGGAAAGGCCTTAAGGAAGATGATTTCTTTTGATTGGGTGGTGTTATCAAGGCTTTTGAAGTGTCTTGGCTCTTTTGTATTGGTTTCAGTGGAAGTGTCATGCAGCTAGCACAGAGCGTTTCTGGGTGCCACAGAAGATGTGGCAGGCACAGGGACCCACCTGTGATGACTAAAAAAGAAGGCAGAGCAACAAAAGCACCAATTATTGATAGTTTATTTCCTTTGGTTTTGGGACATTTGTCCTTCAGATTACTTGCCTGGCTTTGAAGAAGCCATCTGGGGCTGCAGCCATCAAGATTAGCAGCAGGAGTGGCAGAGGAGGACAGGAACTTCAGCAGTCCCCTGCCCATAGGTGCTGCCCTACCAAGCAGCCTGATAGCTCCAGCTATCTAGCACCTTATTAACTCCAAACCCCCATCCCTTTTTGCAGCATCACTTTCCTTGTCTAGTTCCCATAATCCCAGAGAACAGTCAAAAGAACATGACCAAAACATGATAAAATCCTCAACTACTAAATTAACTTCATGCTTGTAGCCATAGTCTTGGCATATTAAACCATTTCTTCCATTAGTCTTGCCAGTTTTGATTGAAAAACAGAGGTCATCTACAAGTCTGTGCTTGTATACAGTCACACACATTTCTCTATAGTTGTCTGCTAAGAAGTAATGCAGGATAAATCTGGACTGTGTTCCAATAAAGCTTTATCTTGTCGCAGTTGATTCTGTTTTCTGTAGTTGCAAAATTTTCTCTCCTCTTGTCAAAAGTCTTCTAGGAGGAGGTTGAGCTTTTTCTTATGACTCAAAAATATGTTTGAATTAGACTAAAAAGAAAGAATTGACCAGCAAGTTCTGCATCAGCTAATATTAAGGGTGTACAAGATCCTATATGTGTTGATTTTAAGGAGGACAGATGCCCTGGCATTTTAGCAAAGATTTTACCTGAAGCTGAGTCCCCAAAATCATTAGTCAACAAACATCCAGCAGTAAGAACAGGATTTTGCTTTACAAAGATGGACTCATAAAAGCACCTAATCAAATTGAGCTTGAGGTGGTCAGGACATCAGTGAGAACCTCTGAGTTAGCGACAGAAGATTTCTGCACCTTCAGTTTGGAGGCAGAATAACAGAAGCTCTCAAAGCCCCTTGTTGCCAGGTCTGATACAAAGCCAACCCAACATCTCCTACACGTACAGCCACTACAGAGTCCCTCCATACTATCTGGATTTGCTCACTCCCCACCAACATGTGCAGGGAGGGAATCCCATCCCACAGGCTCCTTCCCGGGGAGTAACTTGAGGTCTGACCGCCAGTGAGGTCACCCCCAGTCTCGCCAAAGCCTGTATGCCATTACAATGAAGTAATAATGTATTTATAACACACCTAACCACTGATGGCTTCTATTCCTGTTGAGGCTCTTTTTTTTTTTTTCTTCCCCTGCATTTGCACAGATGTTTTTTGAGAACTGGTCTCCAGAAAGAGCCTTGCAGAAAACAAGCTATGTCTGTTGATTCTGGCTGGCTTTTATGACGATAGTTGTTAGCACGCAGGATTTATGTTTCAAATATCATTTTAATTTCTTGGGCTGCATTTTTAACCACAAAATGTTAATTCAATGGTGCACTATAAATGCTGCAGCTCCTTTATAAAAATGTAGGACAAGCTGTTTCTAAGGAAGAATTCTGAGAGTCTGATTCATAGAAATACGACTCACATACATTTTCCATGGAATTTGCTCTGAAATATGTGTGGAATACGTTCTACAATAAATTATGTACTTTTGTGATTCATTAAATCCTCTCCCTGCTCACAAGTAGTAAGCTCTTCATTATACACAGAATAAGTGCAATCAGCTCAAACCAGCAACATTCTTATCATATGTGGTGGATGCGTTGTGTTTGATCTTAAAAAAAAAATAAATCTGTAAAGGCATTTAGAGAAAGCTCATAAATTAGGCTGGCATCCAGCTTTAATTTACACTAAAGCAAATTAAGGATATCTACACTTGTAATTATTTCCATGTTCAATGGAAGGAGTTAGGGCTCAGAATGACTCTCTCAAAAATCACAGGGATTATTAGGAATGGATGACCACTGAAAAAGACATTTCTAGGAATAATTTCTCTCACATTGTTTTTCTTTTTATCACTTTGTCTCGGCAACGGTAACACTCCTTTTGTGCTTCCTGCCAGTGTGCAGGTACCTGTGATGTGGTTTNACGCCCTAGACGGTTGCCTGGAACCCCGTGAAGGACCGGCGTGACCCCGACGCCGGGCTTGCCTTAGCCGCACCCGGGATTGAGCTCCCGAGGCCATTCCTGGGGCGGCCCACTCCTGTCGCGCTGCTGCGGCCGGGTGTCGAGACCACCCAAACGGGCTAGCCGGGGGGACAGCGGCGCGTCAATGTGGTTTCACTGGCATGCACCTTCCTGAACACAGAGATTGGAGGTGTCACCTGTGACATTATTCATGTGCCATTTCAGCTCACACAGTGCACATCGAAAGCACTTTCTGGACAGCCAATTAGGGGGCAGGAAAAAAAGTAATGTGTAGCTTATGTGGCTGATGACATTTAAACAATTTTAACCAACTAGCTTGGCTAGAAAAACCCCAGACATCAACCTGCTCACAATCACTTCCATGGGATAAATTACCTACTTTGCACTTCCTAGGATTCCAGATATGTTGAAAATCGATATTTCTGACCTCAGAATTCAGCTTTTCCTTACTCTTCCCCACTTTGCCAATAAAACCATTTTTCTTGAATGCTGATATCACCAAAGCTTAGTTAAGCCATCTTAGCAACCTCTTGAAGGGAGTTACATCTCTGAAATATTGCTTTTCTGCTGTTCTACATCCTGCTGCCAATTTGTCTCCAAGAACATCACAGGGAGCAGCCCTACAGTGGAGGCCTCTGGTGGTGCTGCCCGTGGGCACTGGCTAGGGGAAACTCAGGATCCAGACCTGGGACTCCACCACGTGCTTTGGGTGCTGTCTGCAGCAGTAAGACAAAAGGGAAAGAGGGAGGAGTGAATGGTGTGGCTGCTATTTTGAAGGCAAGAACCAGACGGGAAGCACCCCACAATCACACACTTTGTACAGAAAGCCAAGATGCATTCTCTCTGCACAAAGGAAAATAAGAAATATAATTTCACCATTCTTTTTAAATGTCATGTCCCAGCATATCAAACTCATTTCATCTTCAGATCATCCCAGTATGCTCCGTTAGCTACCAGAAGATGTGAGCCAGTTTTACCACCACAACAAACTCCCAGTACAACCATATAATTTCAATTCTTCACACATTTTCTTCCCGTGCACACAATGCCTTTGGTAGCTCAGTAAAAGTCTCCTCTCTCCAGTCCACTGCCACGGGCTACCAGGCTGAAACAAAGCTCAGTTTCAAAGCTGAAGCATAATGACCAAGCAGGAGGGAAAGAATAAAAGAAATAATCAGTGGTAGCTGTGCCTGTGTCTCCAGAGGTTCTCCTGGCTGAGGACTCGACCCAGGGTGGGCCATCAGCTCTGCTGCCCGCCTTCCCCTTGGATGTGTGGTATTGAAATGCCACCTCTTGAAGAGCCGCATGGCGAAGCGAGGCAGGCTGCCAACCCGAAAAACGTCAACATGAGAAAACCTCAAGGCCCCTGCAGCAGAGTTTTCTTTTGTCCCATTTTTCCTCTGCTAATACAGGTTGGGAAACAGGCTGGCTGAATGAAAAATATTCAGGGCAGGAATCATCTTCTGTTGTTGTTCCAGGCTGTACCCAGTGTATTGGGGTCATGATGCTCATGATACAAACCTTTACAACAAAATAAGCAGGAGTCATAAAAATAGCAAACAGCACCAGATATGAGATCTCTGACAGGGCAAGGAGGGCTAGCAGTATCTGGGCCACATAATCTCTGTGGGGCAAAAAAGAAGCAGGTAGTTCCCTGGATGGCATGGAGAAATAATATCTAGATGAAGAAAGGGTTCAGTAGTCAGACTGTGAAAGTACTTATAAATAGTGCTCTAACAGAATGAAAAGTGCACAAGGAGAAAGAAGGCAACAAGAGGAAGAGAGAAGGAACATTTTTCCTCCTCTTATTTTTCCCTTCTGGACTGAATTTCAATCCAAAAGATCTTTCAGCCAGTTCCACTTTCCCTTGTGAGTCTGGGCCTGACTTTTCACTCTCCACACCTTGCCTAGTCATTTGCAATCATATGAAGCCAAGCCAGAGATAAATAAAAATGCTCTCAAATTTGGCAGCATTTTACACCTCTGTGGTTAATGCAAAACAGAGCTGCAAAGTTGGCCTTTTTTTTTTTTTTCTTGTGAGAAAAACACACATATCTCACCAGTGTAACCATCTGTTGTGTATCTCACTTGGAAAAAAAAATGATGGCTAATAAGGAATGTCATTACTCTGAAATGGGGGAAATTGGTCTCAAAGAACATCAGGTTGAAGACAAGAGTCTCTGGCCAGTGTGGCAGAGGTGTCTGTAGGATTTCTTCTCTCACAGGACACAGCCATGGGAGGTCAGACCTCAGAGACCATCGCCAGCAGCCGACCATAAGGACTGTTAATCCTCTAGACAGGTTTCAAGACATGAAGGCATTACTGTGGTGTAATTCTTGGGGTTTGTTACCCCTGCCTCCCTCTTCTCACTGGTTAGGCAGGTACTGATAGTGTGTTTTGGCTACATATTACCCTGTTTGGATGTACCCCAGAGAGCTGCAGTGCTCTTAGAATGATGCTGATCAGTAGCTCTGGGCAGTCATAGCAACAGGCAATGACCGTGTGTGCTTCCCAAAAGAGCAGCTTTCACTGTCCTAAAACAACACTTAAATTCAGGTTGACCAAATGTAGAAAAACAGGGTTTTGTTATTTGTGTAGTGCCTACTGACACTGTGCAGGGGTTGTATGAGAAGACGTAGCCTCCAACTCCACCATATAAACAGAGCTGGTGTTTTAAAAATTAAAAGAGTCGGGGGAAAAGAAAGCCCTTTATAAAAGCACCTGAAAATATTATGGGCCATGAACCTTCATTTCTGATTTCATCTTGGAGCCAGGAGTCCAAACAAGGCCACTCTTCCTCTCTTTTTACTGTCTCCTTTACCCACCCATCACTTCACCCCTCTCAGAATTCTGCACAATAAAATGAATTATAAAAATGAAATGCAACAAAGCTAAAACTTTTTTTTTTTACAACATTAAATTGAAAAGACTGGTTAGAGTTTCTACATTTCCTGAGTACTTACAGGCACCTGTAGAAGAGCATAAGGACTGGCAGAACATGGAACACACTATCCTGAAGTAAGTGCATCACAATAAAACATATTTGGTATTGCAGCTCTCAGAAGTAATTATCACAAAGTGCTTTACCAGGATAAGTAAGTAGAATTTTAAGGGCAAAGTTTTAAGAGAATAAGAGACTCATCAGTATACTCCTGAAAAATGAAAATTTAGAGGGGAAAAGATAGGAAAAATTCTCTATCAATCTGACCTAGATTTAAGTGTTTGTTTCTTGCAAAACCAAATACACACAGATTTATTTAGCTTGAACATGTCATTAGACCTGAAAAAAACCCAAACCATTTTGCTGCAGACACTTGTAAGAAAAATCAAACAACCTAGAGGGTTGGATTTTTCACACCACTGCTGCTTGTTTATTCCATAGGTCAATAAGTAGAGTGATAACGCTTAAACTTTCTATAATCCAAGGTCCAAGTTACATTTCATATGAAACCAAGTAAAGACAGATTTTCCCCCCAAGAATACCTTTTTTATTTGATAATTCTTTGCAGATTCGCACAAATGGATTTAAAAACACAATTACAACAGTTTCATGGAGCATAGCATGTTCCCTACAGTCTCTAACTCCCAAATGGGGGACATCTCCACAGAAGGGATCAATGTTGGCTTCTCTCTCGAAATGAAACAGCCTGGGGATTTAAACTATTCACCCAGGACCAAACCACACATTCAAATCCTGCCATTACTCTTCTACAACAGAGTTTTGATCCCAATGTCTCCCACATTCTTGCAAAAATATCTCAACCCACCAAGCTTTAGGCAGGGTTGCCATAAATTTCTGTTGCTGGGGTTGTCCCATTTTCACCCATAATTAAACATTCATGGCGTAAAGAAGAGATGTGTTTATGGAGAAGGTCATTCATGTGTATTCAGATCCCTTCAACAAGTCTGAGACAAGTGCTGTAAGATGTAGTCAAACTTTCAGTTTCCCTTTTTATTTAAAATATCTAGTCTAAATTTTGTTTGTTTTCTGGAAAGTCTGGAATGAAATTTTTAAGTCTATTCAGAGAAACAGAAATGGAACTAATTAGCCCTCAATGTTTAAAAGCAGTTCAATTGAGTCTGGTAATAGAGAAAATAAAATGGACCATTAGGTGAAGCAACTCAAATTATTCTTGCTGGCCCAGGCCAAACTGAAAGAGTCCTAGAGAAAAAAAAAAAAAAGAAAAAAAACGGTGGAAGAGGTAAATTTTGGGTAAATACAAGATAGAGACACAAGAAGAAGTGGGGAGCTCTGGGACAAGACAGACTGAATTGGATGGAGAAACTAGGGACAGCAGGGAACTTCCAGCAAAACCACTCAGGATGAGAGAAACTGATGAACCAGTCAGTGTTGCCAAAGGGAAACCAATGTTTCCTTTGGTTTAATGCAGAAACTCAGGAGCAAAACAGAGATTTTTCTCCTATTCTGTACCTTGCTCCGCAAAGCAGCAAAGGCTCCCAAAGGTTTATGAGAAGGGGAAAGACTTTCCCAAGATGTGGGTTGGGAAATGTGACAGGGGCCAGGTGTGGGGGCAAATGCACCATCTCTGAAGACGCTGCATTTAACGAGCCCCCTCTGCGACTCACAGGGAGCTCCTTGAGCTCTTCCCCAGCAATGCATCTTCATGTCACCCTCTGGCTGCCAGCCACGATGGAGGTTTCTGTGATGACAGGAGAAGCCAGGGTTCCATAGTGTTTGGGGGAACGGGGCCATGGCCCCATCAGCTCAGCCATTAATCCACCCCTGGGCTGAAGTGACAAGGGCTGAGTCTGACATAAAAATTCCATTTGCTGGATGAACCAGTAAATGTACTTCATCATGTCCATGGGACACTTCAGCAGAGCTGCTTTTCCCTCTCCTAGGTTCTGCCTAAAGTCTGGAAATTCCCTTAAATACACACACAGACAAAATATCCATGGGGAAACTGTGATAGGCGGTAGATTAAATTTTAGGCAAGCTGGCTAGTAACACAGCACAGCTACCACAGCCTATAAAGAGCCAGAGATCCTTTCTAGGGACACAAACTTCATGAAATCCACCACTCAACTAAAAAGGGCAGAAATTTTGTTTAAAAAAATATAGATGAGGAAGTCACAGGTTCCTCTACAGCATGAGAGCCATGAGTCAGGAATGTTCAATGAACTGAGTGGTCAAATGATAGATTGCCATGTAATACCAACCCAAAGCCTATTGCCAAATAGATTAAAAAAAAAAAAAAAGGAACATTGAAATGCGTAAGAGAAAAAGGAAAGGAAGCAGCTATTCTGCAAGATGCAATGAGAAATCATTTCGGTTTCACTAAGTGTTTTAATCTCCTGACACAAACAGGGAATTGAGTAGTTCTGTGCTGATCTTGTGGTTGTATGAAATGTCCAACATCCCTAAAAGGAGAATTTTCTCACATGATGCTGAGCTGGGCTTTGGTGAACATGAATTCAGTGGGATAAGGATGTTGTACTGTCAAAGGATTTCACAGTCTAGACCTTCCAGAGCAATTAACAGAGCAGCTCAGTTTCAAGTGCTTTCCAGTTCTGTAATTCTTCTTTTCTCTACCTGATTTTTTTTTCCTCAAGTACTGAAGACTCAAGAGCAACCAAATAAATGTAGATGAGTGAAAAGGTACTACCCATGGAATTGTTACATCAGGATTGCATATCATCGCTTGTATTAACTAGAGGGGTGAAGACTGATCACTGTGCATAAAAAGTGAGGGTCAGTTTCTTGTGCAACACCAAGCGCCTCACAGTGTAAGACCAAAATGCAAACATGAGAGGATCTTCCATGTTATATGGCTCTACTGCTCCTTAGTATAGCCAATATCCTCAACAGCCAACACTACTGAAAATACCAGGCTTCACTTCATAAAGTTCTTCAGCAAAAGCACAGATTGTGCATCCTATGAATTGTATGGAATTAAATTTTAACTATTTGGCTTAATTAATTTATGCAACTGCCCCTGATGCATATACATGCAGAAGTGACTGCCAGCAATTGAGACATCCAACGAGACCAACAGTGACACAAAATACCCTTACAATCAGGGCAGCAGGTTTTAATAAATACAAAATGTAAAAACTGTCTGCTCTTATCAGAAAACAATTGTCTCCTTTAAAGAAAGTCATAAAAGGAAAAGATCACAGCAATAATTAATCTGGAGTGAATATCTTTCCAAAGTGGTTTCCAAAGAACAAATCCTATTTAGGACAAGAGGATGTATTCCTAGGCTGTGCCAGGAGAAGTTTAGGTTGGACATTGTGAGGAACTTCACAGAAAGGGTGGTTTGACCTTGGAATGGGCTGCCCAGGGAGGTGGTGGAGTCACTGAAGGTGTTTCAGGGAAGACTGGACGTGGCTCTCACTGCCATGGTCTGACTGACACCGTGGTGTTGGGTCACAGGTTGGACTCGGTGATCCCAGAGGTCTTTCCCAACCTGATTGATTCTGTGATTCTGTGATTATCATTATTGGTTTCCAGATATCTTTGCCTGCTTCTACCTGTGCTATGCCAATAATTGCCAAAAAAATGCAGGTGAATTGCAAAATTCATGAAAAAACGTTCATCAAACTTTTCTTTACTCATCTGTTGGTTTACTTTGTGATTTTTGGGGAGGTTTGTGACCAAGCACAGAAGATGGCCACTCCTGGGCTATTTCATTGTCACAGAATCATAAATTTAAAAATGTCACCAAAGTGACAAACCACACTGGTGGTTTTATTTCATTTTCAAACAATCTGACCTTCTTTTCAGGTGTGGAAATACATCCCACGTACAACCTCAAATTGGGGGAAAGCTCCTGAAGCAAATGGCCTGGCATTTCTGCAGTCTGGATAACTGAGCACTGTGGATCCAGGAGCTGCCATACTGCACAAGAGCAGAGCTGATGAGACAGTAGCTACATCAGGCACTGAGAGAAGTTGGACATTTGACTACTTGGGATTAATCCAGAGCTCACTGACAAACCACAGACATTAGTTATTGTGTATGTGTGGGGGAAATAATTTAAAGATATACTTATATCTCTGCCTTCTGTCATGCTTGTCATGGAGAGCATGGTCTGAATCCCACAGAGATTCCTCACTAGCGGCTGATCTGCAATGGGATTGCAGAGACCAATCCCATCTTGAACCGTGGCAGGTGCCTAGACATGACTCCTTTCCCATCATAGATGGAAAAATCAGCATTATACTACAGATCATGCTAACAGATACCCAGTGAAAGCACAATGAACCCAAGCTAGGGAATGATAGAGTCTGCTTGCAGATATTACTAAGATTCTTTAATTTTCACGGGATATGTTTTCATGATGGCATACAGTTAGTGAATTCGTTCAGATTTAGATAGCATTCCTATCACATTAGTAATAACATCAGCAGTACCTTATAAAAGGAATTTGAGGCACAAGATTGCAGAGGACTGGCTACAATAGTAAATATTTAAAGTGCTGATTCTTCACCTGGAAGAAATCTTCAGGGTTTCCTGAAAATGTACCAATATCCCAGCATAGGATCAACCTCCTGGTTTTCAAAACAAGATTTTTTTGAAGACTGATATCAAGCTAGAAAAATACTATCTGAAATAATTATAGCCTTTGTGTTAGCTTTTAGAGTTTAGCCTTATTACATAGGGCTCCCTAAAAGTATTTTGCAGCTTAAAGCAACTCAACAGTATTTAAACACTGACCTTATTCAGGGTGAAAGAGATAACAGTCTGTAGTTCAACACTTGCTGAGTGTATTTTCTATATCTATAGGTTTTGCTTAATTACTATTACTTCTACTTCAAGCAGTCATAAGTAACATTTATTAATTAATGGGATATTTGCTGAAGTTCGTTTCCTTTCTTCTTTCCTTTTACTGAAAAAAGGCACAGGGGGACAAGCAGAGAAGAGCTGAAGACACGTGTATTCCATTTGAAATCCGTGATTAAAAAGCTTAAAAATTCAAATCAACGTAAAAAACTGTTTTATTTTAATACTGTGGAAGGTTTCAGTGAACTCCATTATTTTCACTCACTATTTGCTTGAATAATTTAGGCAAGAAAGCTAAATTATACATAAAGTGTACAGTTAGAAGAAAAAGTTCATGCACAGCCTCAGGCTATAGCCATCCCCTAATGATGTCTGTAGTCAGTGGAAAAGAACTCGTTAGACTGAGAGTAATTTCTCAGGGTTTAAATTTTTTTCTTAAAGCAATAATGTTCTTATAAAAATCTGACAAACACTCTCAACCAAAAACCACAAAAGAGAGGCCGTTCCTAAAACCACAGCTTTGTAACTTTTCATTTAATTTCATTGGAAATCTGGCTTTTCACATACTATTTATTCTTGTTGGCTGTCCTCAATGATCTGATTAAATGAGGGGAAAGCACGTCTTGATATCATCCAGCTCCTACTTTGTTTAATCAGAGACTGAAAGTTTGCAGGGAGTTAAAATAAATGCTATACAGCTCTCTGAGCAAAACTGAAATCTGCTGTGAAAGAAGGTTGCTTTTACACTCAGTACACAGTCATTTTTGCTAGTGGTTGCAACTTGCCCCACTATTGTATTCAAGGAGCAACTCATACAATTAAACATTTACGGCTCAATTCACTAAAGTTTTACATGCCCTTTAAACTTGACTGGGGAAATGTGCACGCCCAAGTGGACCAGGTTACCAATAAATTGCTTCACCTCTGATCTCACATCTCTTCTCTCCCTTCCTCAAGATCAGATGCTGTAGAGAGCAGAGCTCTCGAGAGCAGCGAGCTGGGTTTGAGCTGTGCATGAGCAGGAGGGAGAACAAGAAGTCATTGTATGGAAATTAGCTAATAGTAAGTTTGTTGATCAGGCTTATCTTTTGATCAAAGTAGCTCAACTAGATCAGAGAAAGAGACAAGGAATTTTATTCAAATTACTCCTTAGAATCCTTTGTATAAAATGAATAACTCTATAATATTAATGGTTTTACATCACTTTATACTTGTATTATTCTGTCACATTAGTTTAACATTACTACCATGTACAGTGGCTTAGCATTAATGTGATCAGAGGACAAATTACACGTGCACTTCCATATTGTTATATTGAAATCA
Organism: Polioptila caerulea; assembly: GCA_013397295.1. Lineage (NCBI taxonomy): Eukaryota > Metazoa > Chordata > Aves > Passeriformes > Certhiidae > Polioptila > Polioptila caerulea. The sequence goes on along the minus strand of VYXF01010817.1, from coordinate 1,438,840 downwards.
AGGCCTTCTATGACACTAATAGGAAGCAAACTTCAATAAAATATAGACTGTCTAATATAAAGTAATTTTTATATCCTGTTGGAGCAAGAACACATATTATTTCTTCTCAAAATCACTTGCAGCATGGCACCCAAGCAAGGTGAGAGGAATAGTGCTACATCAAGATAGAAATCAGCGGAGTCCTCCCTCATCCATGAAGGGATCCCACTCCATGGAGACCCACTCTGCCTCCTGGGTCTGTGGGTGACACATGTCCCCCAACACCCACAGCCAACAGGCCAGGGGGGTGTAGCCCAGCAGCAGATTGAAAGCAGATTAAAAACTGCTTCCCAAATTTCAGGGATAATGCAGGCCACTGAATAGTGACTGAGTTTCCATGACTCTCCAGCAATCCTCTCCCAAGTGAGAGCAGGCCTGGACCAGACAGACCAGAAGGTTCTCCATGACCTGCCTCTCTCCTCTACGGCATATGGTGCAGCTCAGAAGCAGCAAGCTTTGGAAAGGAAGGAATTTTGGTCCCTCTGGGGGACATCCCCCCCAGCAGATTGAGGACAGAATAGCCAGAGCAGCCTGTATGTGAGAAGAACCAATGCAGCTGCCTCCCCTTCTGCTTTCCGTCCTACAGGAAGCATGGCTGGAGGACAAGGAGCCAAAGATGGCTTAGGGGAAGGTGAGAGTTCAGAGTACAGAGTATTTGGCTAAGAGATGGGTGGAAAATAGGAACTAGTGCTTGCAGACACAGCTGGGACCAAGTTAGAAAGAACACAAGCTTTGTAGGCAGCTGTGAGATGAGTCCAGCCTCTCCTGGACAAGAGCTGGATGCAAAGAGCAGTGTCCAGAAAATCCACATGGGCATTAGGCTATTTAGGATGTTTCACATTACAAGGACAAAACTTCACTGCCCAAAGTAATTTTCTGGGCTTATAGTAGTTATCTTTTTGGAGAATGAGGATAGAGACCATTAAAAATAGAGCAGATGAGTTCATGAAAAACAAAAAAAACCAAAAACAAAACCAAGAAAAGTAGCACTGATGAATTAAAAGTCACCTAAATAGGTGACTTCCACCAAACATAGAGGTATGTCCTGCTCCTGGATAATCCAATGGTAAACAGTTCTCACCAAACACACCCTGACAAAGAATTGTGTAAGTCCATACTGGAAAAACAGGAAATGCCCCAGAAGCACCAGGCAGAGCATGCACCTGGCAAAGTGCCTCTGTGTGTGGACAGGCAGTACTGAACCTCTGGATCCATCGTGTGGCACCCAAGCATCCTTCTCCCCACAGAAACAGCTGGATTAGGTAAGTGCTGACTTCAGCTCCTTCACATAGCTGAGAAAAGCACCAGTCATCCCTCCTTCAACCTAAATCCCACAACGCTATCCTAACCCCAAGAGTGCATTGATACATTTTTTCCTCTTTGGTAAAATAGAAGAGAAACCCTTATTATGCTTGTTGTTCTGTGCATTTCCTACACCTGCTATGTTCCTTCATATCTTAAAAATACCACCATGATTTTTCCAGCAGTTTTGCCAGCAGGAATTTTTATAGAACTAATAGCAATGGAAGTGAATCTCCATTCCTGAAGTGAGAAAATAGTTTTAAACGTGGAAACCTGCAACTGACAGGTAATGTCTCTACAGAAAACAGTAGGAAAACACACTTAACTGAATATTTTTAAAAAATGGTTTATTTTTAAATGATAGCAGCTCCCTCATCCCAAAATCCAGTTTATCCATGTCAAATTTGCTCACCATTGTTATTAAAAAGTCCCTCTTCTTGCTCTCCAAGGTCCACTCATCAGTTCTACTAGCTAAATGGTTACCTACTTTCACACTGCATCCCCTCTCCCTCCCAAGAGTTTTCTTCCTGGCTCTTTTCCACACCATCATCATCAGGAGATTCCAGAAGAGCATGTCTGCTCAGGAGCTCTGAACTTTACACATATTTCAGTTACTGAAGCTTTTCAGGCAATGGCAGGGTAGGGGAAAAAATTCTCTTTTTAAGTACAGGGCAATGATTATAGTTGATGGTTTGTTCATATAACCATTGACCATTCAAAATCCCACCTGCCACACCAGGGGAGGTTATAACAAGATAAAAAGAGTTACAAGGAGGAATCCAGCTTTAAATCCACCAAAGAACACAGATAGAGACGGGTCAGGCTTGAATCCCTGACTAAGCCCATCACAACCAATTGCTGTTACCCAGGAAAGCTCCCCTCCACTCTCTTCCCAGCTGTCTCCAGAGTAAAACACTTCATCCAGAAGGACAAACACTTGCTTATCAAGCTGAATTTCTCACAGAATCATAGAAAGGCTTGAATTGAAAGTGACTTTAGAAATCACCTTGTTTCAACCCCCTGCCATGGGCAGGGGCACCTTCTGCTTCTCCAGGTTGCCCAGAGCCCCATCCAGCCTGGCTTTGAACAGTTCCAGGGATGGGGCATCTACAACTTCTCTGGCCAGCCTGTGCCAGGGCCTCACCATCCTCACAGGGAAGAATTTCTTCCTATAATTATCTCACTCATTAAGCAGGAAATGTTGATCAAGTTGGGCAGATCAAAACATTAACCACTGAAAGTAGGAAGATGCTTCTGAGATACATGGAAGTATTTCTGCATCCACCAAGAAGTAGCACTGTAGCTTCTGCCTTCACATCCTCCACCCACTTCCAGCACTGACCAGAACAGATTTTGCAAGTGTGGTATGCTCAACCCCTTCATCTGGGTGGAAAAATCGGGGAAATGGGAAGAGCTTTTGATGTTCCTGCTGTGAAGCAGCAGGGAACATGTGCCAGACTGAAACCCTGTAGACCACTATCTCCATTTTCTCATCTGAGACTGTAGTGGCACAATGGGTCAGGACTGGCTGACCACAACTTGTCAGGGCTAAATATGAAATTAGCCTCAAGACAGATGATGGGTTTTTTTCCTGCCAACGGTGTTTTTTCCAAGTAGCACTTTAAGCAGAGGCACTGGAAAGGAATTCTATTCAAAATGAAATGTGAATTTATTATGTTTTCAAACCCCCAAGGTTCCATTTTGGTATGTAAAACTGTGACCAGATTTTCTGAGTAAGGGGGAACCCTTGCTGTTCAGGATGCTTTTGAAATCTGACTGCTGCCATTTCACAGAATATTCTGAGTTGGAAGGGACCCACAAGGATCATCAAGTCTACCTCTTAATGAATGGTCTATACAGAGATCAAACCCACAGCCATGGTGTTATTAGTACCATGCTCTAACCCTGAACTTATCTTGGTGTTAAGAGCCTTTACAATTTTCTCCCAAATTATGGCTGCTGAATGGTAAAAAAAAGAAAAAAAGGTCTTCTGAATTTTTTTAAAACATGCTCCTAATTATATAAGTCATTAGATTGCTCTTCTGTTATAAAATTAACAGCCCATCTTGAAAAGAGGAAAAAAAAACCGGTATTCATCTTTATTTAGATGCTGACGCAAATGAGAGGCAAACTGCTGAGCACGTTCAGGCTGGGGCTCAGTCAGTGAGCACCAGACCACAACGCCATCGATTATGCAGCCATCAGGGACAAACATGCTCAGCTGGCACAGCCACAGTGCTTTGAGAGCTGATTCCTGGGAAAGATCTCTCTCAGAAAACTTGACATCTCCTTTTGAACATTTTTCATGATGAACAACATGTTGCCTTTCCCTCTCAGCCCTTGGGAAGTTCATGATCTTCATCCTGCTACATTTTGAGGCTGAATGGGTCTAGCTCCACCAAACAGTGTTTGGGCATGAGGGGACAGAGGGGGAGAATGGAGTGACAGGCTGGGAAGACTCTCGGAACCCCTTCTGAGGACGGCGCTGGGATCTGGCAGATTTAACAGGGGCTTTGTGCTCCCCCTGTGTGTCGTCCCAGCAGGTGACTGAGTCTCCCATAATCCTGAAGCTAACAAGGCTGGGCTTTCCTAAGCTTTTCACAGTAAATCAGGATTCCCTATCCTTTAGCCGTTCTTGTGAGGTGCCTGATGCTCACTCCTCTGTCCTTGTGAAGTCCATACACCAGAACTGCTGAAACCTTGACAATTTCTCATCTTAAACCAAGCAGCTCTGGCATTTCTTTACTTACTCAGACACCCTTTCCATCAGCCTTTATGACTTTTGGACCCTCACACACCAAGACCTCCTCACTTCAGACAAGCACATCCACTCAGCAACCAGCATAGGAAAATCTCTGCAAGGCTGCTGCAGGATGGATCCCACAAGCATCCCTACAGGCCCTGGAACACTGCAGGCAACCACCTCAAATCTCAACTTCTCACTTTAAATCCATGTCACTTTCTAATTTTTAATTTTTTTTGTTTGTTTTAAATTCTGATTATTCCTGTGGGAAGTTTGGTCCAGCCTCACACTTCAGCTGCTTCAGCAGTTTTTTCTCATCTCCAGCATCAAGGTATTCACGGCCAACACAGAGCCATTTGTTCTCATTTACAGCCATTTGTCCCTGCTCTGATGCAGTGTTGCAGGGTAGCATTTGCCTGCCACAAAGGACACGGAGGACACTGGGATTCTCACCATTGACTCTGGAATGGGTCACAGCAGCAGGAGTGGGGGAGGAGAGAAGGGATAATCTTCATACAGAACACAGAAATATGAAAATAATCATATTCAAGAAGCTACTTTATTCTGATTTGTTTATACATTATCCAAGCATTTTATTTTATTATGCATTTTAATAATGCAAGGGTTTAAAAGCTGAAAATGAGCATATTCCATGAGCTCAATATATTTCAGTTTGTACATCATCAATTGTTTTTCCTTGCGATTATGCAGTTTTACTTTATCATCCCTTTGATAACAATTTCTGCATAAAACCTGACTTTATATTTCATTTTTCCCGTCTGTTATCTTAGCAAAATACATCCAAAACACCCTTTGTATTGCTGTGCTAATATAGCAGATCAGGAGAAGCTGTGGCATAAGAAATCAAAACCATAATAATGTCTTTGGGTTTTGCATTTTAAATACTGCATTCATTGCTGCACTGAGGTTTGAGATCCCTTTTCAGACATTACTGAGATTACCTTTGGTAATGCCTATTTCATTGTACTTTGATATAAAATAATGTATGTCATAAATCATCTAAGTGACTGTCATTAGAGTGAAAAGCACCTACTTATGATATGTAACAATTTGCTTTTCTAATTTGAAGAGGATTGAGGTATTTTAATTATATAAGGTCTAAAGCCCTTGTGAATGAAATTACAATTCAATGTAAAATCACTTTCTGCACAGAGCTGTAAGTTAGGAAATGATAACAGCTATACTCATCAATTTGTACTTTTTGTCTGGACTAAATACAGGAACAAATAGAAAAACTTTTAATGGGCAAAGATTCATCATTTCCATAACTAAAACCCTGAGAAAACCCTTCACATTTTTAACTTTAAAAAAAAATAATTATAGTTGACAAAAATTATCTTTACATATTATAAGCAGTACTTTTTTCAATATAAATACAACAAAAACTCTGAGATGTATAAACTTCACAGAAGCATGAGCAGGGTTGGGCAGAGAGGTTTCTTTAAAAATTATTGGTATGCTTCACATTTTCAAGACTGCTTCTATTTGGGAGTGAAATGGAGGTTCAGAGTGTCTTCTGTGTAGAACAATTTAAAGTTTTTGGAGCACTTCACTTTAAAGGTGATCAGGGTTCTGAACATGTACACTGTAGAGGGATTTAAAATTTTGAGAGCTTTTCAAATTGTTTAAAATATTGATTTTTTTATAAAATTGATTTTTCAACATTTTATTTCTTCAGTGGCTGGGTAATTACAGTTGAGCAGAAGCTGAGGCACTTCTGTCTGAAACCTGGACTCACTTTCAGTCTCTCTTCCTCCTCATTCTCTGTCTTCTTTCCCCCTCTTCTCCCTTTATAAGTTTTCTGGTTTCCCTCGCTGCTGGGACAGACACATCACACTTGGCTCTTGCTCATAAATCTCTCTCTGACCAAGCAACCAGGAAGTTATGAGGGGTGAGGAGAAGGTCAGGTTGAAAATGCAGTTTGATCAGACCCGTTCTGGCAAAACAGCACTATACCCACCTCAAGAGACATGCCAAACACGAGTGGGATGGGGCTTTTAACCAATGTTCCAGCCACAAACACCTTCCCATGTGTCTCTCAGAGGAGGTCACAGGGACTCCAATGGATTAAGGAGTAAAACTATTAAGCTGGGATTTAGTTACATGCACAGTTTTCCCAAAAATTCTTTTTTCTCCTGCTACACAAGAACACCAGTACAGAAAACCCCATGGACTCATTCAGAAGATTCAGGTGTGCAGCATTTAAAAATCTCCCCAAAGATTTTGGTTCAATCAGACACAGGGATGATGCATATAAAGTTTGCATCCTTTCCCATATTTATGAATTATGATTTTGGGAGGACTGGGAGAGTGTGGGGTTGCTGTCGGCTTGGAATTTTTTGTTTGTCTTTAAATAGAAATACAAGTACTAACCCTGCAGGCTAAGGAGGTCCTCTTATATAGAGTGTATTTAGGATGCTGTGGAGGTATTGGGGCAGAACAGCCATATATCAACTATGTCTTAGCTCACATAAAGCAGCAAAGCTCAGCATGGGCCACTAGAACCACTTTCACTGTGCTAAAGATTCCTCTATACAGATCACTTTAATTGGGGCTGTTGGACTGCCAATGATGAGTAATTAATCAAGACACTTCTAGGGAATCTATATAAATAATGTGTGTGATATATTAAATATAATATATATAAGAACTTTGCAATCTGTCTCAGTGTTAGCATTCTTGGAAAATAAGAGCCTAAACCATTTTACTGATCCTCCAGAAACTACATGAGTGCATCTCAACAGAGAAGCTTTAATTGTAGAGAATAACAGTAAATAACTTCTTAGGGAACATTTTAATGAATATATTTTTAAATAAATACAAACACATGCACATGTATAAGTTGATTGTTAATTTCTCCCAGTTCAGAAGATGCCCCATTTACCTGTTTTTACAATGAAACTACATTTCCAAGGTTTGAGTCAGAGTTTTCTGTATTTTCGTAAAAGGCCATATCAAAGTAAAATGAACATATTACTGAATTTTTGTCAGCTTGAAATAACACCTGCCACACACAAGGTCTTTAGCCTTTCATGCACATCATAACTTCAGTCTAAATTTAAAGGAACAGGGAAAGCAATAGAGCAAAGCTACCCAGATGTTGTACGGTCTGTGCAATTGTAAATTTAAAAGTACCAGCTTTCTATCCAGATTTTAACGCACCAGAAACAATATGAAAATTCCAAGCCACACTGGATTATTGAAATGTCTGGCCATTTTGAAATGAATTTTGGAACAGATGTACAGAGGTAGGCAATAAAGCTGTGATAATAAGGAACATTTCTACATCATCTCACAAAACTACTAATCTATAATGAGGACCAAAACTATTCACGAGAGAGGATGGTTTTCATTATTTTCTTTTTCTACTTCAGTTTGAATATTCCAATTCCTTTACTTGCATGCTAGATTTTGATATTTTTTTAAAGCATTTGGTAGCTATTTGACTTTATCATTTCTAATCCACAACACAGGCAAATGTCTAAGGAACTTCATTTCTTCTTCTTCTTTGCTGGAGGCAAACAGCACAGAGGAGGAACAACTTAACTAATTATTGTCCTTTACCTTATTTCAATTAACTTCAAAATCTGTGCTTTTCAATAGTGGTTACTAACTTTAGACATTTCCTGTGGATACAGAAATTCAGATATCACAAGAGGCTCTGATTTTAAGAAAATACAGAATATGTACAACACACAGCAGATGACCAGCAAAGAAAATCTGGGTGCCCTGAAACCTAATCCCTCCCCAAGCCCAGCTGTTATGAAATTTTTCCTGTTAACACAGAGTAACATTTGAAAGAAATAAATTATTGTACTCTTGGGTGGAAAAGGTAGTCTCTAGACATCATGTAGACAAGGTAGAATAAATCCTTCATAAGACTAAGCAGAAAAGATTGAGAGAACAGGCAAGCTTTAAGCTCCCAACTTTTTCCCATAGGTCAGCTAAAGCAAAGGTGACGCCGTCTTTTAAGCTTTCAGGTGGTCTGCAGAAGGGCTTATGTGCCTGAAACCTTGTCTAATACTACTAATAGATAGCCAACTAAATTACTTTGTCTACTAAAAGATATCATCACTTCCAACAAACCTTGTCATGCTGACATAAAGCAGATTAGTCAGGCAAGTTGGGTGCTGTGCCAGATTAGGCTGCATACCAAAGGCTTGAGTTTACACATATTACTCACTGCATTTTTCAGCCTATCAGTTCAGTTCATCCTGTTCTGAAAAACACACACATACACATTAATCTGGGTCAGTCTTAATTTTAAGGTTTCTAGATTTGTTTTTTTTTCCTGCAGGGATGTGAAATTTTAATCTATATCTGAACATCCCCCAAGTTGTGCAAAGCCATCTCATTTTTCTGCAGCACAAAGAAGAAGCAAAAGACTGAGGGAGGAGGGAAGAACATCTAGTTCCAAGAAAAGAGCAATGATATCTTTATTTAGGCGAGTTATCCTCTGGAGTTTGGCCAGCTCCCTGGAGCATTAACCTGAACGTAGGTGACTGACAGCCCTGGCCTGACAGTCAACAGATACTCAGCTTCTAAATCCCTGCCAAAACCTGGCAATCGGGCAGCTAGGAGCAACTACTGGGCTGATTCCAGGAAAGCCACTGATTTCTGAATCGCCATTCCCCACTCTTCTTTCCCTTTTTCTTGGAAGTTTTCTCTCCCCAAATCTGCTTAACGATTATGAAACAGGACAGGAACACAACCCAAGATAATTTTGCTTTGGTATGCACCTGCTCATTCACTCCAACCCCACCCAACAACTGCAGTGTTTTAGATGTTTTTCAGCTTTGTTTTAGCTTCAGGTGTATGTCCAACACTCCCTGTGCCTTGCACAGGTCACCGGAGGATGAGAGAATGTCACAGAACGAGTTTGCTGTTTTCTTAACCTGAAAAAAGGCCTTACTAAGCACACTCTTTCACACCCACATATGTCTCTGAGATAGCACATATTTCTCCCTGAACAAGCTCCTACGATTAAAAGCATGGGGGGAGGGGAGAAAAAAAACTGCCGAGTAGAAATTTTCATCTGATCTCTGGAGTTCAAATTCTCTGGGGGAAGCGAGAGTGGGGGAAAAGGAGAGCAGCAAAGAGGAGGGGTCCGAGAATGTCAGAAGCAGCGCTGATATCGTAGCCACATTGGCTGCAGCTCCTGCTTCCCACGATGGCACTTGTTTGACAGCACAGCTGGCGTCTGTGTCCCAAGCCAAGGATCCCGAGTGATAACGGCGGCAAGAGCCACACCGAGGGCTGTGGCGGCAAGTGTGAGATACATCACCAAGGTGCAGGGAGGCAGCAATGTGGCACTTCTTGACGTGACACCTAATGGGTCAAGCCTGATGCGAGACTGGTTCCCATCCATTTGGCCACATCTCCCCAGCTTTGGTGTGAAATCATCATTTTCCAGTTAGTCACACTGGTGTTCCAGCTCCGTGTTCCAGCAGAGCGAAGAAAGCTTTCATTTAAAAACAAAATAGTTAAAGGCCTAAGTGATGACACTTGTTATGTATAAGAGAACAACTTGGAAATTTAAAAACAGCCTTCTAATTAGGGATTTGAGTGAGATATCACAAAGTTCAGGCTTGAATCCATGCTCTGCCTCAGTTTTTCTGTATTATTTTTGGACAGTCTCTTAGTTCAGTGTGATTCAGTTCCCCATCTGTACAGTAAATGCTTCTTTCTATTTTTTGTATCTTGAATTACATGCATTTAACTGTACTGAAATCCAGATTTCATCTGGGACTTTGAAGAATTGAATGAAGGAAATTACTCTGATTATTAAGACACAGAGGTGCATGCACACAAAATGAAGCATTCAAATGACTGCTCCAAACTCACTCGCTTTTCCAAAATGCAGAAAAATGGTCTCCTCTTTCTAAAAGCTGTCCCAAGCAGTAAACTGCCTGTCCACACTGAAGCCATAAAAGCCAAGAAAATTCTTGGATATGTAAAGAAAACAGTATTTCCAAAGATAATGAGAATTTGGGAGATTTACAAGTTTTTAAATGTTTTAATGTGTAAAATTAAGGAATATAATTTGGCATTTGCCTTATAACTGTGACCTCTCTCCCAGCCTTCTCTTTCAAAACACTGCAATGCATTTTCCAGATGTGTGCTGATGGAGAGGATTCTATCTTCAGTGGTGCCTCATACCACAGGGGAAAAAACTGATTGGGGGTTCCTCCATCCTACCTGCCTACCTTTCCCTTGTAGTTTTATATAGAGGTAACAGCTGCAGAAAAGACGTGATAAGAGAACAAGGAGGTTGGCATATTGCTCTAGATGTGTTTAATACAGAAAAAAATATATGTTCATGTAATTTTATTTTCCTATATTTGACAGCAAAAATATTGCCAAATTCTAGTCCAGGATCCTCTTTGGAAGTTGTATCGTGATTGGGAATAAAGCTTCATAGAAAACAGCCATGCATTTGAAAAGCAGGCACCCCTGTGTACACAACTGAGCTGCTCTCAGAAGGTCCTGATCCTGACCTAGCTACTCGGAGAGAGTCTAGAAATAATTAAACCAATTACCTGCAAAGATTAAAATAGTAGCATAAATATCCAATTGGGTTACCCTGGATACTACTCCTCCAAGTACAGTACTGGCTGCTCTCAAATCCCCAGACTAAAAAAGACCCCAAGAAGTCCTCAGACATCCCACAAGACGGGGTGAATACATTGATTTCACTGTTGATAAACTCACTTCTCCACTGTTCCTATTGACCATCAATAGCAGGCCCCACCAGGCAATCTGTTCTAACCCAACGCTACCATTATCTCTGGGGAGATTTTCCTAGCATTTAATCTGGAACTCTCCTGCTGTGTTCTTGGCCGCAACACAAACTTGTAAAAGAGGTAACAACCTAAATTTTTTTTAAAAAGTCTTTAATGTGCTTAAGGAGTATTTATGCCTACCTTCAGTGTCCCCGTAGAAGACAAGAAAACTGTGGCTTTTCCAATTTCTCCTGCTCAGCCTTTTTTCCGAGACCCATAAATGTTCTCACTGTTTATTCAAAATCTTTCCAACTTTGAGGAATAGTAGCAAACTTAGTCGACACCTTATCAGTGCCAAGTGACATAACAGTGTCTGGAGAGGTAAATGCTTACTAAGTTCCGATTACAAGGTCTGCCTTTCTTTGCAATACCATGACGTGCCTGGTTTTAGGGTTAAATCTGCATTCAGCTTGTGATCTAAGTATAATTCACCAAAATTTTTCTAAAATGTCATTGCCTGCACGTTTTGCATCCCATGCTCATGCAGTCAATGACTTGTGAGTTTAGTCTCCAGTTGAATTTTACAACTTTCTTTTTTGTTGTTTTTTTTTTAACCAGTTCCTCAATTTCTACATGCTTTTTAAAATTCCTAATCCTGTCCCCTAGTATATTTGCAGGCCTTTATAACTTCGTGCTCTCTGCAAATTTAATAGGCGTATTCTGTACTGCACTGTGCAAGTCATTAATGAGAACATTGAACAGAGCTGGAAGCAGGACAGATAGCTGTGGAATATTATGCATCACATTCTTCCAATTGGATAGGGAAATGCTGATAACAATACAATTAACTAAGTCAGAGGAGTCTCATCTGGTTTAATCTCTTTTCCTTTCTCCATTCAAGTATATGTATTCCATCCACCCTTTTCCAGTCCATTTTCAGTGCATTCTCGAAAAAAACCCAACCAACCAAAACCCAAAAAACTAATGGTTCAGGAAGGGAAGCAAAAGCTACAATTTATCAGACCCTATACAAGCAGGCAAGTTCCATTCTGTCTAGGTACTTTTTACTCCCCTGGTCTAGGTTGAAACCTAACATTCTCACTGATGCTATATCAAATTTATTTCTTAATTAAAATATTCTGATTTGACTGCACGTTAATTATCATAGGTGTCAGAGTATGCAGTAGTGCACCAAACACTTAAGCCTGGAAATTTAGGAACAACTCAAAGACCCTACCTACACCTCATGTCTTCTCTTGAAATTAGAGATGTGATTGCTCAAGAAAAAGGTCAGATGTACCTGAAATACAAGTCCCAGCTCCAGTAATAACTTTGGATGTGAACAGCTCAGACTGAAGAGGTGGCAAATTTAGATTAGATAATACAAGTCCTTTGTTCCCCATCCCTATGGGCTCAAAATATGGGATGCTACAGAAGTACTGTGTCCATCCCAGAATGTGATGACATTAGTTACTAGGAGAGCTAAGCGCTTCTATTTCTCTGGGGACAGCCAAGAAAAGTAATCCAAATTAATTTTAAAGAAGGATTAGTTAAATCAGCTAATTAGCTAATTATATCTCAGCAAGAAAATTATTACTGAGACCTAGGGTGGACTAAATCCATTTTCAAAGCCAAGCCAACTTCAGGCAGCTTTCATTTTGCACAAGGGTGTCTACACAGTTCATACACTGCAAATTCACACCTAATCCGAATCAACTTCCCAAGTGTCCCTCTGGGGGAAAACTAACACGGAAAGGAGCAAGCATGGATTTTGAGGGAAAAGAAAAACCCACTTTTTAAAAAATTAATAGCTCAGTGATTCAGACTTGGACTGAAATCTATTTCCTATGTGTTACTTAATCAGACAGTTTCATTTGAGCAAGCAAAGAGCCAAAAATAGAGTTGTGTAAAAGCACTCTGAGCAGCTCTGGGCAGTATGGAGCTCCATCCCTATTCCCAGGCCTCCCTGGAGTCCCATGCTTTTGGATGGCTGGGGACTAGCTGATGAGTTCTACAAGGTTTCAGCAGGATGTGCTGCTAGTAGCAAAGCCTGGCTAAAATACAGGTTTGCATCAAAATCACATATCAAAAAAGGAGAGAAAGTATGTAAACAAACTAGTTTAATGGCATTTTCACAGCAGAGCAGAGAGAGAGTGGTTGATCTTGAATATGTTTGCCATGAGAAAAGCAAAGGACAAATTATTTCTGATTCTTCCCCACCCTCAAAGTGTTTTGTGTAACTGGTAAAGTAGCACTTTCCACTGACCTTTTGAAAGTAGTTAAGAGGAAGATATTTTTGAATTTCTACCTAAAATGAGACTCATAAAAACAGGCAAAGATGGGCCAGCCTTACCCACCAAGCTAGACAGCTGCTCTCTTGCAACCAAAAAAGGAGATTTTTATGTTTTTATGGCCTTCAGCACAATGCAAAAGCTTAGACCAAATTCTCTGGCATCTAGTTGCACATCAAGGAAAGAATAGTTTACAAGTGACGCTGGAAAATTGCCATTTTATATAGGACACGTAGAGAGTGGAAAGTCTGCATTTCCCTCCAGATCATTCCCACCATTCTCTCAGACAAAACCCCGTTTTACGGGAGAGCACTTGAGCAACCTCTGAACAGAACCAGAAAACTTTGTCAGTCTTTCTGGATGACCACAGGTTCTAGCACCTTCCCCGGGCACAAGACCAACCTTGTGGCACAAGTTTTCCTGTCGGCCTGGTCGAGTGCCTCATGGCACAAAACACAGGGATGTTCCCAGGGCCAGGCTGCATCACCAGAGCACAGCTCGTTCTTAGGGGAAGCAATGAAATGTTGTGCTCTGGAGAAACAGGGAGGGCTTCAGATCTCTTTGACCCTTCTGCATCTCCACAGGGACTATAGGTCCAACATAAGGTGACCCAAGGCTCAATGACAGACCTCTTTAATGTTTCTTCAATCTTAACACCACTAAACCAGATCAGCGCCTGGTCTGGGGTTAGGGCTCCAGTCAGGGAGTTTCAGGAGAAGCAGACAGCTCTGGACAGCTTGTTTGAACACATTGTGACTTCAAGCACATCTGAAGGGGCCCCAAGTCAGCCAGAACAGAACCTGCTGCTTAAACAGCCAGTAACACATCAACAGTTCCTAAAGTACTCATTAGCTCTATCACTAGATGTTATCAGAACAGAAACTGGAGTAATTGACTTTCAAAACAGCTAAAAATCAGTGGGCCAAACAGAGAATAAAGAAAAACTTTGTCAACTAATCATCCCATCCTAACCAAATAGGCCCTTTCCTGCAAGGCTGCTCTCAACCTTCCCAATGTTCCTGAGCTACAGCAAACTCTCAGGCCTAGAAATCACTTCCTGATCTTGCTAAGATTAAAGTCCATCTAAACATCCATAACAATATGTTTCAAGGTCCAGAATACCTCTTGTGTTGTTTGTAAACCTTACTGGAGTTTGAGGGCTTTCAGACCATTTTTGCAGAATCAAGTACTGCTTGAATCTGTATTAAAAGAGCATCTCAGCCAGATAGGGAAGCTGTTGAGTGGACAGGAATTGGTAAAGCTGACTTCAATAAAGAAATCACTTCAATGCCTTGAAATGCCTGAACCTGTAGAATTAGCAATTTGGGGATCCAACTTCATTGCTATGTATTAGTCCCCAAAGTGAAAATGGTCTGTCAAACTCAGAAAATATCATCTTTTATTTCACTAATTCCTTAAATGAATGCAAGTCTTCTGTAAGGGTAATTCTTTTCTCAGGCACTTAGGAATATATTTTTTTTTTTCTTGGGAAGACAGTGGAGAAAAATGGGAAGTATTACACACACATGCCTAAGAAGATGGTTAAGGAGTGGATGGAACTACTGGCTCTTTGCTTCATCATCTGAGTATTTACCTTTTGTTCAAACTACCGGGACATTGGTAATTGCATCTTTATGACAAGGACAGGTTTCTGCTGTAGAATTTGTATATCAGCAAGGAGTGATTATCTTGTGACACGGTTTTATTACATAGTCCTCCCACTGACTCATTTTTCTTGGTGTTACTGAAGCACTTGAGTGGGTTTTTTTCCTTTCTTTCTTTCTTCCTTGTGCCTCAGAACAGCAGAATGACTGTGTGAATAACTCAAGAATGAAGAGTCCTATTTATCCAAATGAGTCCTCTGGTGCCTTCTTTCACCTAGGCTGTGTTATTCTATTTAGCTTGAATAATAAAAAATACAAAGAAGTGAGATTTTTTTCCTTTGCCAGTAATTAAAGGATGCTGTTGCAAAATAAAACACACCTTCATGTGGAGACCCTTTCAGGCAAAAGCTCCTCAGAGGCAAATGTATTTTGAGAGCTCATGGGTAAATTCTTTCCCACTGAGGAATTTCCCCAAACCTATTACCTTAACAATCACAGCCAAATTGACAAGGCTTGGACACAGGCAAAGTTCTTGCTTTACCTGAGGGTAAGTCCCAAACCACTCTCTATGTGAAGCTGAAGGAAACTCATGGCTGTGCTTTCCTAGGATATGAGACCTCTCCCACAAAGAAGATGATGCAAGTCCCACCTGCTATAGCAAGCAGCTCAGCATTGAGCCCCTGGTGATAGATATAACACAAGAAGAAAATTATATTCACTATCAGCTTCAATGGCCAGGCTCACTAAAGTCTGACATTGCCATCATCTAATTTGAGGTGTCAGAGACAGAAAAGGGACAACAGCAAGCCTCAAAATGAAGGTTTCCTGAAGGTCAATCTGTCAGAAACCAGGAAAAAGCAACCTGGAAGGGTGATGGGTTGGTGCTCAGTTGGGGACCCACCAATCCAAATAACAGGATCACCCCCACCATAAAGCAGACCACCACAGTCCTTGTCATCACCACAACCCTGAGCTCATCCAAGGGCTCTTTTGGCAGGGATATTTAAGTCACTGAGCACTATCAGGCACTCAGTGTCAGCAAAATGACAAAACTCAGCAGCTCACAGAGCCATGCTGCAGTGCTGAAGTGCGCTCTGAGCAGCACCACTCTGTTCCTACCTTGGGTCTCCTCCTGCACACCAACAACACTGCCCAACTTTCAACCAGGCACTTTGGATTGGAGGGAAATCCTACAAAACACTGCAGTGGCAATAATGGCACACAGAGGCACGCACACGTGCGGGACAATCCTCTAGGCAGGTTTCAGTAACAGAGGTAAAGCCCTTCCTCCGATTAAGGCATGGGAAGGTGCTTTATTCATCAGTGACACTGATGGCTGTTAAAAGCATTAGAGATTTTTCCCAGCTGTCACCACCTCTGCTCCAGTGTTAAGCGGAGGTAGAAGCTCTAGTCCTGGAATTAAATGCAGCTGCTCAGTGTGCCTCAGATTACCAACACGGGCTCCAGGTCCTTCTCAGCCTAACTCTGCTCTCCTCTCAGGCCTTGCAGGCACTGAGCTCCAAGAATGACAGAGCTGGTAGCTCTGAAGTTGCTAATACATCCCCAAGAAAACAGGAGAGCCCCAAATTTCTTTTCACAGCAGAAGCCCAACTACTTTACAAATGGAAGGGAAAGAAAAACCAAACAAAACCAAAAAAGACCCAACATATTAAAACAAACAGGAAAATTTTCACCAAATCTGAAATCCGCTCATCAGTGTGAGCCTACACATAGTTTTGCCATCCATCCAGCTTGACAGATGCAACATGAAACAGTGTATCTGAATATGACAAAACCCAGCTGAAAACAGAGAAGGCTAGCAGAGGAATTGGTGACTGCACAAAGACACCACAGGCACAGCCTATCACTGCCCCCTGAACCCGTCAGAGCGCCCACAGTTATTCTGTCCTCAACAGTGTTCATTTATCCGGGACTAAATATGAGATTTCTAAGCTGGATTTGTGAATTCCTGCAGAGGCTTTGATTTAGCTCCTGACATGCTGCAGGGGAGGCATAAGCAGAGTCAAGAGTTACATGCCATGCTCGCTTAATCTCCTCTGCAAAATGCTACAAATAGGAGATCCCCTTTAAAAAACGCAAGCAAAAAGGAAAGAGCAACAGCAAAGGCACCTTCTCGTGTCTGGGGGAGATTTTCTTGTGTAAGAAGCAGGGCTGGTGGAAGACACTTTCTGCCACACAGCTAATTACCTTGGGTCCTCTTATCAAACAAATGGACTGGGATGATACCCCAATAACTGGAGGAAGGATCTAACTGGGGGATACCAGGGGGTAACACAGATCATCTTGTTAAACTGAATTTGTTAATCTAGTGTATACGAGAAAAGGGCAAATGGGAGGGAGAATTCATCCTTGTTAAACATTTACCAAATGTTGGGTTATTTGAACCCTGGGGAGAAGTAAATGTATTCACTACTTAAAGGCTGCAGCATTTGGTCTTCTCAGTTGGAATTTATCCCTGATCTGAAAGGAACATTTTTTCCCACTTGGAAAGGTTAGCAGTCTTTGTCTGTGCGAGTGATTTAATATAATGGACCATGATTATTGTTGGATTATTATAATGGCACATTGGCACAGTTATAGTTAAATTTTTGGCAGAGTTTGTCACATAAACTGCTATTTTACAACTCGGCTGTAAAAGTTTACTTCGGTCTGAAACTTGAGATACAAGATCTCAGTCCAGGAGGAGTCTTTTTTACTTTTTTTTTTTTAAAGTCAAATTAAAGGAAAAAAAATGCCTAAAATTCTCTTGGCTAATGTTTAAGTTATGCAAGTATTAAATACAAATTGAAATCTACTGGGTGAAGACACTTGACAGCATTTGCTTGCCCCTGAATGCCTTTGAGTTAAATCAAAAATAGTTTCAAGCACTTTTATGTAGAAACATGGCTTTCTCACTTTCAGTATTTTGAATAAAAATGTGGACTAGTAAAACAGCTAGGATATTAAATAGAAAAATGGAGAGTGTGCCACAAGAACTTTTTTCAACAGAATTACTGGCATATATTTGTTATTAAGAATACAATTGATTTTTATTTTGCGTTTGTAAATACACAGCCATTAGTTTCAAACCCAACGTTTTTAGAATGTATACTGAGGAAAAATTCAGCTCATTTTAAGAGTCCCTGTAGCCTTTGTAGCATAAGACTACAGGACAAGCTACAAATCCAACACTGTATCATCTGCACAAAGCCTCCAAATTTCTCAGTTCTTAAAGGCACGGTAGCCAAGTGGCCACACCAGTTCTCATATCTGCTTCCCCAAAGAACTCTAAAGGAATTCAAATCTCAGACTATGAAAACATCCCTTACTGGTACTGTAACTCTACCATTTATATCCACCTGGTGCCAGAGACATTCAGTTGGCAACCATACAGTCAACCCCAGAGAAAAAGTTCTCAGGAAATACAGGGCAGTAAGTAATTTCTGGACTAAAACTGCTGACATTGTAAAGAATGGAATCATTCAAGATAAAGTTAATCACAACAAGCTGAGGAAGAGCCAACCTAACTTTTTTAGGAGAGTGTCATGGCTTAGATTTGGGGATGTGAAGAAGGAACAAAGATACATCCAATACAAGCCCTGGCCAGTTCCAGGTGCCTTTAGCCAGCTAACTTATGGCCTGAAGTAATACCACCAGAAAGTTACTGTTTTGGCCTGAATGCAAGTTTCCAAACTCATAACATGGAAGCTATTTCTGCCCAATATTTTGAGGTTAATCTCTGTGCTTTCTTTGAAGCCTCTCTTTCCCTACTGAGACATTTATATGCAGGGGTTGATGCAAACAGCCAGAATCATGAATCTTTGGGCACTTTTGAGGAGATGTGGGAGTATATCCCTCCCTGCCATATGGCAGGTCTTGGAAAATGCTGGTGACTCACCACTGAAGACTTATCCATCCAGTTTCCTACATAGCAAACAAAAACTGTTTCCCAAAAAAAAATTTCCTTACATAGTTTTATCACCTGATCCCTGTGGTTTGTGCTCTTGCTGTACAGGGCACAAAAAAATACCTAGAAGTTATTTTTCCCTGTTTGAGTTTGGCACATCAACACACATGGAGACTAGTCTAAGAGATTTCAAGGACAGAAAACTCAAAATTAAAGCTAATCTGCTATCTGCTTAATCAGAGTTAACATTTTTCACAGGGTGAAAAGCATTAAAGGCAGTCTATAGCTTTCATTATTGAGTAAAATTATTTTTTTACTTTCAAATCCCACTTGTAGCACAGTTTGTAACATTCCAAGTCATATTTATCTTTTGCATATTAAAATATGATGCCTTTCTATAAATAGCTACAGGTTTCTTGGCAGCATTAGTGTGACAGAGGATTAATTAAACTGAAAAGCAGGGAGTGTGGGGACCAGATTTATATAATGAAAACAATATATCTGCTAACACCAGAGAAGTGCTGACACTGTAATAACGCTGATATTAATATTTGGTACAGAACATTGTAGAGCACATTAGTGAGGTGGTTAAATCTGGTGGGCTGAGAAACGATCAGAAATTACCAGAAGAAAATAAGGCTGTTACTTTGCTACTAATATTATGAGTCTCCCATTCAGAAAGATTCACTGATGCCTTGTATTTTAATACCCAGAGCCTGCAAAGAAGCCCATTGGCCTCCCATGCAGGCTGCACAGCAGCTGTGAGAATATTCAGAAGTTTGATGGATTTTGTCCCTAGATAACATCACAGCAATCTGCAGTCAAATGGAGACTAGAGAAATCAATAAGAAAAAGGAATTAAAATCTATCCCCTCCTCCAGTCTACCAAGTAGTTAATACAACCAATTTGTTTCATGGTTTTATGTTAACACAGCCTTATTTACTTCAAAAACAATGAGAGAATGAACATCCAAACACCACATCAAAACAACCCATTTGACCTTATGAACATTTTCCAGGATTTCATAGAAAGTCACAAGCAAAAAATTACCTTTGAAGTTTATACAAAACAGGGAAGAAAAAAACAGAAAATACACAAAGAAACTAATAAAAAAAAGTTCCTTCTAAATACAAGGTACCCCAGGGCATTTAAATATTCAAGAATATTAAAACACATTCAAACTTTACTTCACTACTCTTGGAAAACAAAAGGCACCACCTAACTATTTCCACTTCATTCCTTCTGCATTCCAACTTCCATCTCATCCCAAGACATTACACACAATGAAAACAAGTACTAAAACTAAGTTATTTATTAAAACTATAGAATAAAATGTCAGGGTAAAGATACATATGCATGTCAGTGGTACAAATAAATTAGGGTCATTTTCATCAGTAGACGACAATTTTTACATTTATTACAATATTTTACCCATAACTATTCTGTCTGGCGACATTTTTGCACATATATTAAATATATGTGACAGTATATAACATATAGCCAGATATTTGACCATTGTTAAATGCAGCAGTATTTTGAATACATTTGTAGACTGTCAAATATTTTAGACTCTCAAGTGATGCATTTTAAAACACAGTAAAATGAAGATAATTTACAGAGGAAGAGACAGATTCGACTCTTGGCTACTAATAAGAAAACTCAGCCTCCTGACAGGTCTGAGAGTATCAGACCATGCTTTATTATCTTTGAAGGCATAAGCCATGTTAGGAAATAACAGAGCTGGGAAGATGCTTATAGGACCAAGCTGTCTATATAAAATCTGTAGGTAGTTATTGATAAAGTTAAACCGGGTGTCACCAGTTGAGAACCTGGTCAAATAACTGAAATTCTAGTTCCTGAAGACTGTGTGCTGACACAGGAAAATTATCAAAGACAGGGATGTTTCAATTTCGGGGCCAGACTTCATCCTGGCACTTGTCATTTTTATTTAGCACATTTAGCCTGGAATGAGCACAGATGAAGTCTATACTGAGAGAATAACAGAAGCCTCACCTACTCCATCCCAGGTTTGTCTCTGTTCTCCTCCCTCGCCTGCTCTCACCCCTTCAAACTGTGCGCCTTAATTCACAACCCTGCCCCTCCATGCTCCAGCCCCTCCTCCCGACCTCATCCCTCATCTTTCTGGCCACAGTCCAAGGTGGGCTCTCTGCCAAGTCCTCACCAGGGCTCATGATCTCTTTGCTCCTCCTCTCCCACCTTCACCTTTCCAACCAAACTCCAGGCTTCTGCTCTCGGGTTGCCTTCCCTGCCTCTCTTCTCATCTACATTCTGATTGGAAAGCCCTCGAGGCTGCTCTGGCAAAAAAAAAAACAATGCAGGGGTGTAGACTTCCTAGCTCAAGGGCTTGCCATCCTCTAAAAGCCCTGAGGAACCGGGCAGCACACGGAATGTGGATCTTCACCTTCCACTCTGCAGTGCTCCTGCCTCTGGTACAAGGTACTCCTCCCGTTGGGCAGACACCGTGATGCACTGCTGGAATCCAGCTCCTTGCTGCTGAATATCCATGAACCAAGGTCGTTAAAAGCTTGACCACTTTGCCAAATTTGTGTGGATTTTGACCAAAACTGCAAAAGGCATATCCTTGCGACAAAAAGTCTGTTTGTTGCCAGCTTTCATGCCTCTGCTCCAAAACATGGGTGTGCCATACAGTTTTAAGGAAAATATCACCAGAATTAGGTACTTCTCTCTTTTCTCTCCCTCCATCTACTATTGCAATACACTGTTCCAGCCTTCTCCTTGTACTGGTCCGCCCTGTCCAATCTTATTTTTTTGGGATTGCTTCAGCTGAAATTTTGCAGTCTCAAGTAGATAGCTGGACTGGAAAGCATGTCACTCAAACAATTAAACTTAGCAAAGACACACAAACCCAGGTTCTCCTAAAGGTCCCTCGACTGTGAAATGCTCTTCCAGCTCTAGTTTCCCAAAACTTAGATCACACAGCGTACTCCATCTGCTTTCTCAGCTAGATCCACAGGCCACTGCAAGGTGTCCTCCAGCAGCCTTGGGATGGTGCACTTTTAGGGAGCTGCAGATTTCTGCTAATGTGCCAAGGTGTTTGGCTTTCTGTAGGAAAAAGGCTTTCCATTAAAAATCAGTTCCAGGAAAAAAAGGATGAACCAAAGTACAGAAGATGTGCATCTAGTATTTGTTAATGGCTTGCTTTAAAAATTTGTGAGGTGCTTTAAATTCAGGGTGGGTTCCAGACACACTGAATAAAGAAAAGCAGTATTTCCTCTCTGCCACGACTGGGATATAAGCAACAACTGACAAGCCTCAGGAAGGAAACAGATGTAGAAACTTTTATAGGCAATTCCTCGGATTCACTAGGAACACTGGTTAGGCATTAAAAAAGAAAGAGCTCAACATAAACAGTCTTTTACGTGCATCTAAAACTGACTTGAGACAAGAGCCAAGGCAGCCTCCAAGCTGTTGGAGATACCATCCTGGTCATCACTTTCTCCAGGGGAAAACTAACCAGGCAGCACCTGTCCAAGGGCTGTGTTGCATCCCAAAAGGCAGCACAGCACCGTCTGTTCTTCTCATCTATTTATTATAAACCTTGGAAGCTCCAGCTTCTGTCAGTTGTAGCCACTAGTGGATTTGACAAAACTTTATTCTTCTGCTTCTTGCAGCAGATGGAGAAGCCAGGAGCTGTGAGCCACCACCACCACCCTTTCCCCATCCTCCATGCAATGCAAGATGCAGTATTGCAGCAGACGATCACCCAAATCCATCTGGCTCTCATTTCACTGGTAACTTTACCTAGTGAAGATCTAAGAAAGCCTCCAGCATGGCTTACTGCTTCTGAACTGAGACTTCAAACTACTCAGGGCAAAGTTTCTTAGCCAAAACCATAATATGCAGCGTGGTTCAGGAAGAGAGAAATGTGACACTGTCAAGCAGCTCAGACGATGGAAAACCATGCAAACCATTTCCTTCAGAGTATATTGCAGAAAGGTCTGCCTGCAGGTATTGTACATGGCCAGATTAGAAGCTTTACATCCTTTAATGACAACACAAAAAAGACATGGAATCCACTGAAACACTCAGCTCATTTTGGAGGTTCTGGGCAATGTCCCAAGTTCCCCAGTAAGTGCCTTTTTCAGTTCCCCTATGTTCCTACAAACCTGAAGAAATTCTCTGAGCCCCAACCAAGACAGGGGCTCAATTAGATGAGACTCAGTGGGTGATGGGGTGTATATCTATTCCAGCATCCCATCAAAATCCTTCCTCTTCAGGGTCAAGGCAGCTTCAGGCCACACAGATCTGCCAGAACTTCCCTCCATCAAAGCCTCTTCAAAGTGCACACATTCACTTAATCCCTTCTCTTGAGAAATGGTTTCATTAAGAACACACAAAATGAAGGGTTTTACTACAGACTCAGCCTTGTCAGATACTAAACACCTCTTCCTTGCTTGATGACCATCAAGCGATAGCCTTGAAAGCCAAAATCCCATCTCTACTTTGTGGCAAGGTGAACTGGACACCCAGAATGAACCAGGCCTACTTCACTTACGCTCCCTTACAGGTCAGTCAGGTCTCACTTGCAGGAAATCCGTATCAAGGCAGAACTTCCCATCAATAGGGCACAACCCCGATAGCTAAGAATCAATAGATCAGCTTCCCCTTCTTGTTAGGATACCAGCTCAGTGCTAGTGAATGAAACACTTCCTTTAAACTCATTGACTCAAGTTCCTCTGCTGACAAACATCTGCACACACATCAGTAACAGGAATCGTAATTGTTTCCCCTGAGAAAAACAATTTTGCTCTAAATTTCAGAAGCGGCTTGATTTAACTAATTAAGCTAAGAGCTAAGGACACTAAATGAAGTTAACTTCTTTGAAGCTAGTGAAATCAGAAATTATTTGCAACACCCCTTTAAACGCTTTCACTTTTGAAATTATGAGTACAGAGCTCTTGACAAAACTCCTGGCTTGGGTTTTTAAAGGGGCAAGAAACTAAAACTGGCTCTAGAGGAACACCTTTCCAACTAATAAATCAGAGGCGTATTTCTCTTCCTGAGACTTTTTAGATTTTCCTACATGAATTAATTGATAGAACTAGAATATAAAATATCAACAGAAGCTTCTCATTCAGAATATTTGAATTTTTCATTTTCATTATTCAAATTTTGGGGTTTTTCCACATATTAAATGACATTTTTCACTTCCTATTACTTGGCATCAGGAGGTCCTTGCTATTTTATAACTACCTTATAAAAGGCACCAAACTGCCTAAAAATGGCAAAAGGTACAGTTTTCCTCAAGGAAAACAGCAGGAGTGTCCTGCTGCCATACAGCCTGGACATTACAACCATTCAATGATTTCTATGCAGCTGAGGGCTTCTGCTCAAATGTCTTCTTTTTCTTTCTTCTGGTAACGTAGGGAAGAACATATAAAACTCTTAAAAGATCCTTTCCTCTGTGAATTGTTCCTTCTCCCTCTGCTGTGATAAATGCCATCTCAGAGATGGTGACACACATAAACTATGAGGATTTATAGCACATTTCCAACACTAATATTAAACACATCCTTTAAACTTCTTCTTTGGAAAGATTTCAATTTTTTTTTTTCCTCCTTTAGTATCGTTTAATAGCTGTTAAGTCACCTTCAAAGAATTTGCAAAACCTTTGAAGTACAATACAAAAAGTAGACTCCAACATCTTCCCAACAGTTGCAGGTAATGTGCAGTAATTTTTGAAGGCATGCAGAGGTACAGCTGTCTAATGCCAAGTTACCACCTCCCATCCCACAGCCCTACTCCTGCCAATGTCAATTTTACAAACATGCTTTTGTTCCATTCCCTTGCACTACAGAGGCTTTGGGGATGAATGACACACATTGCTAGTCTGGCTTTTTTATCTTTTTTCTTTTTGGATAACTTACACATATTTTATTTTTAGAGAGGAGATTCTTCTCCAATTCTTTTGCCGCAGGGCTTGGGTTTGTGACTTCTTGCTTTCCTTCCATGAAGACAAGGGATAACTTTGCTGCTTAATTTCTTACTTCAGATTTCACTTGGTCAGTAAGAGGGAGGATTACTGCCTACCTCTCATAGATTTTTCCATTTTGTTACCAACATCCATGGATTGCCAAGAATAAACCTTTAGCAAAGGCACAGTAAACATTTAGAGCAAAGATTTCCAATTTTAACTCACTCCAAAATCCCTTAACATGAATGTGGCCAAGTGATGCTGTTGCTCAACCACATGAAAACAAAGATTTCTAGTATATGAAAAAATAATTATCTGTACTTTAAAAGTTCAGAGTGCAGAAGTTCTGCATAATTAAAACATTTTCTGAATCTTGCTAGCAGCCCAAAGGTTAAATACTTTTCTTTGCTAGCATAGACCACATAATTGAGAGGAAGCAAGTGAGTTTATTCTTCAAAAGGCCATGAAAAAAAACCAAACAAAAAACCACCACAAGTTTATTTGTACTTGCAAATCCTTTCAGGTCTAAAGAACCAGCAAGATAATAAATTGGTTTAGCTGAAAACAGGAAGTTTGGGAGAGATAAAAAAGGACAGCTAAACTTCGGCTAGGCAGCCCAAGACACTGTGTTCTACTTTGAGAGTAGTTCCAAAATAAAAAAAAAAAATAAATAAGGAAAACCAAAGTGCCTCAAATCCATAGAAAGCTATAGGAACAGCAAAGGCATCAGAAAGTGGTGATTTGTTGCCAGATTTGTGGTTGTCTTGTGCTGGCTTCCAGGCTGCAGTTTGCAGTAATTTCTATCAAGTGCAGCTGAAATCCACATTCATAAAGCCTCAAATGCCATCAAAGCTAGATGAGTCTCAAGTATTCCTTTATTTCTTCTTTTCATCTGACCAAGACCAAAGGAATAAATAAATAAACACCATCCATAACATTCTGGTATATAAGGGAGACAACAGAATTTTGGGTCTTAGAGGACTAAGTCCCCACCAGGTTTTTCCATGTAGAACTCAACAGGGCGACACAACATCCCCCACTCTGCCACCTCATTGTCACTCCTACCCGATCATCAGGCCACCAGCAGGACCTTCTGGCAGGGAAAGTCATTTTTCAGCACAAAAGCAACTCGAGTGCAACAGTTTATAAGAAATGTGCTAAATGTGGTCTCTTCAAATAAAGTGTATGTTCAAAACACATCCGTCCCACGCACAACTAGAAATTAGCACAGACTCCAGCCTTTCAGGGGGATTTTGAATAGTTTATAGGACATGATCATCAGCTGTAGCCCGTAAACACAGCCTGGCTTACAGTAGGCTCCAGCACTGCCCTCTTCTTGTTGCTGTAGTGGCACTTTCTGGCCCCCTTCTAGCCTGGGTGGATTGGCTTCCTCCTTACCAAGGGCCAAGTGGAGTTCAGGGTTTGCCACAGGCCAGGGTTTGCTCCCAGGAAGCCACTCAAGCATTGCTGACTTCTTGTGGGAGATAGAGATTTCAGACTGCACGGATGCTCTGCCCTGTGCCATAATTGTGCCATGATATTTGCCCAAAGGAATGGAGAAAAATCCACAACACAAATCTAGCAAAGGATGCAAAGGGTCCCTGCCAATTCAATACTCATATGAATGCATTCATGTGAGGAAGGGAATCTTAAATACAATAACTTTGCTTTTTGGGCTAGAACTTCCCATGGTTAATGTGACACCCTCCTCTCCCAAAGTGCTGGGTTTTTTTTCCACCTTCTGTTTTTCCTTCTTTCTTTCCTCCTTCTCCACTCACATTTATTATGAAAATGCAGATCCTCAAAAGCATCTATCACAAAGCACCACTGAGTCCTTTGGGCCAACCAAAATATAAATATAATCAACAGCATAAATATCATCTTTTGAAACACACAACCCTGAAATTCAATTATCATAGACTGATCTTTTTTATATAAAACCGATTATTATTGTTATGCACTCTTAACATCCAACTTACGAACAAGAGATCATCTTTACTATATCTGGGGTTTTTAATTCCTGAATCATAACAAAGCCCAAAAAGCGTGTGCAAGAAAGTGAGTTCAAATCTTCAAAATTTATTCCTCAGTACAATTACTTGCCTAATTTAATTACAGAATCCCTCACACATGCAGGAGCACAGCCGAGACAAAGGCAACACACTGGTATACAGTGAAGATGGAATATGCAGAAAGATGAAATAGAAAGGTCCTGAGAAGTTGTAATAACTACCAAGGATAACACAGAGGAGAGGGGAAAAAAAAACCAAAACCAGCAAACCCTTACTTTTGTTTTACAGTGTTCACCATGGGACTCTTAAAAATCAAGCTTTTAGAAGAACTTCAGTTAGAACCCTGATATTCTCAGTCCCTTTGGAAAGCTAGACCATGTATTTCATATTAAGCCCTCCCAGCATCTGCTCTTTAATAGTTTCAATGGTGACGATATCAACAACACCCACACCTTACAGCACAGCACTTTTCATCTGCTGGAAACAAAACACTTCCCTAAGGAGGCAAAGCATTATCATTCTTTGTTTAGAAACAGAAACTCAGCTACGGAGAAATTAAACCACTTACCCAGGACCATTCAGCTGGAGCAGCAGCAGCAGCAGAGCCAGGTGGAAAAGCCAGAGCCCCTGTGCAGATGTCCAGTGTAAGCCTTTAACACTCAGCACCACACCTCCACCTTCAGTGGAGCAGGTAATGTTATGGTCTCCTCTCCCACAGATCTGGGCTGAGCTTAAGGTACAATCTGGAAGCACTTCAAAAGCTGTGGATTAAAAAGCCCTGTATAAATGCAAAGTGTGATTATAATTCAACCAATATTGGAAAAATTACAGCAGTTTATATTTGTTTTTCTGTATTTGTGGAATTTGTGCTGTTTCAACACTCGAACAGCTTTTGATAATGACACCATCTGTTAATTCTCACCCCTCACTAAATTAGAACAAGTGGTGGAATTGTTAGACTGCAGTTTTACAGATCTCAGCTTATCAAACAAACCTGAACCCAGGGTCAGTGAGAGAAATTACGAGCAACAGGAGGCAGCAATCACTCAGGTACAATTTCCAGGCCAAGCAGAAGTAAATTATAGGACAATCAGGAACAACACACCTCTCAGCAACTCCTCCGGAGCAGTTCTTTGTTAGGTTGTGCTTCCTTCCCCAACCCTGACAGGTGAACAGCATTTACTCCAGGGCTGCTCAGATTTGTGGGACAGGGGTGGGTGGATATTCCTGCTAGGATCTGAGATCACTGACAAATGGAATGGACACCTGGGTACGAGTGAAACACCCTCCAATTGCAACAAGTGGGCAGAGCTCTGAGTGGCTTTGTTAAACGAATGTTGCCAGATTAGTGTCCCAGTTCGTGTAAATTACTGTAATTTACACATGCTTTACCTGTAGAAATACCAACTGGGGAGCATGAGGAGGACCACAGGCCTTGGTAATACATATGAAAGTAAAATTGATGTTGGAAACCAACGTTTTGGCTACACTCCCCTTCCACCTGCCACCCCCCATCCCCCATTTCCCTACATATTCATACCCATGCCTCGTCTCTAAGAAATGCTCTTCCTCTGTTTTCAGGTTATAGGAGAATTTGTTTAATACACTTGTATCTTCAAAAAGGTCAGATTATGTCACATGCAGATCGAACAGTGAAAATACACAGCTCCTGGTCTCTAGACTACTTTTTTTTAATTATTATTATTTTTAATAACATATGTTGTTAAACAGCCCTTAGTTCTTCTATGAATCTTTTAGTTCTCTTTTTCTGATTTTGTGTCAATAATTTAATTTTTTTCTTGGATAGTGAACCAAATCCCCTGTAGTTGTAATCTTCTAATCTTAATTTCACAAAGACTTTTTAGTAAAGAGATGGGCTTTTACTAAAGACACGTGTGATACATCACTGCACAAGGAACAGAGAGTTTGCTCATTTTATTTATGAATGTTCAGGACACAGCTATGGAAACCTCAGACCTCACTCTTCCTGACTATGCAGGAGTCAGGCACAAGTGCAACTGCACTTGTCTGGGAAGAGCCTTGGTAGAGTTCTTCAAATAAGGCACATTTGGTATTCAGGGCCACAGTAACACCTAATTACTTCACACACCCAGGAATGAAACAGGTTTCCCACCTGCCATTAACACAATTCCCTGTCACCTTCAGCGGGCTCCTAAGAAAGTTGTCCAGAGAAGTTGTGGATGACCAGTCTCTGGAAATGTTCAAGGCCAGGTTGTTTGGAGCTCTGAGCAGCCTGCTCTAGGGAAAGGGGTCAAATATATGAGGCCACACGGAAGATGAACCTTCTGATAGCCCCAAGCAAGGCAGGCAAAGAACCTCAACCCAAAAGGTGTTGATGCTGCTATGATGGAGGGAGAAGGACGTCCAAGGTGCAAAATCTGCCTGACAAAAACTCTTTAGTCCTCAGTTCCACTGATTGTGACAACTGGGAGCCCATAATAATTAGCTCACATGGGACACCAAGGGACCTAAATTCACTTGTTGCTGTCATTAAGGGGTAATTATTCCTAGAAAGGAAGAAGAATGAGAGGTTTTCTGGGCAGTATAGGCAAACTGTTGACATCACTAGGAGCCAATCCAGACCTCTGAGTTCAGGCCAGCTTTCTAAAATCCTTTATGACATTGTTTTAGAAAAGGTATTTGATACCACTGCTGCCTTCTCAGATGTGATCTCATCCTTGACCCTGAGTGGCACTTTTAGGAATAGCTCCCTCAGGTTTACTTTTATCAGATCATAAACTACATCATATTCCCTTGCCTATGAGATGTGCTAAGGCTTGTATCATTTGTAACTGGAAATCCTATAAAGCTGCCTGACAATTTTTCGTCCACGAAAAATTGAAGTCAAAGTTGGAATGGATGGAAAAAAAAGCTTCCAAGATTAAAAAAGTGCTTGTTTGGTGGAGAAAACTATAATCTGGTGCACTTTTCCATGAATACAGTAAGAAATACATTTTTTTAGCAGGGCTGTATCCCTTCTTGGAGGACCTTGACTGACTTGCTCTGCTAATGTTACAAATATATGACAAATACCATATTAAATACATTCCATTTTCGTACAGAGAAAGCGGAGCGGTGCACAAATATCCAGCATCACATCTTACAGCATCCTGTCAGGACTCTTGGAGCAATCCTTTATTTTGCAGATCTGCAGACTAAGTATGAGGGATTAAAATACTTGCCCAAGGCCTCTGAGCAAGGCAGCTGCCCAGTCAAATTTTCACTGTCTAAGATAAGTACCACGCCAGCAAACAGCGTGAATCTAAACAAGCAGACAGGTTGGAGGGTGTCAGCAAAAGGGGCCAGGAAGGCTTGAGTCACAGCTGGCACGGGCCAGCACGTAAGTCGAGGGGGCAGAGAATAAGCTGAAGCTAAATATACTCCAACTCCTTGTAGACTCTGTGCTGGCAGTAGGCCAGGCTGCAGCAGTAATGGCTGGGGTAGGTTTAAAGCGCTCTCCCCTGCCAGCTAGTCAGCCCTGCCTTAAATTAACCCAGCTGACTTTAGACTGAAACAGATGATGGTTCCTCATAAACTCAATTACACCAGCTCAGCCTTGAGTGGAGAAGGCTCCAGATGAAATGTAGTGCTTTACCAATATCTTGAATCTCCACTGCCTTCCCTGCAGTAACTGTTGACAGTGACTTAAATTCTTTAAATCCATCTGAAAGACAAAACTTCAGGTTAAGCAATGTCACTTCCAGGGGCCTCTGCCTAAGGCTGCTGTATAGATGATGAAAGGAGGTTTCTGAGACCATTTCTCCACTGGATGTCAACATGTAGCAATGAATTCACTCAAGATGTTCCTGTGGATTTCTTTGCTGGTAGGGTCATCCATTTCTATGGACTTCTTTTATTATGGTCTCTGATCTTTCCAACTGTAAGAAACCAAACACTGCTTTATTGGAGACTTGTTCAATTCCTGATATAAAATGATGCTCATATGCACCCTTAACAATTCCACTGCAATCCAACCAGTTACTCTTATATATAGTTAGGATAAAATAAAACCCTGGACTCTTCAAAGAGCATGTATATGTGCACAGATAAAAATATAGTTTGACTGCTACATTTGAGCCTACATTTTCTGTATTAAAATATTTAAGTGATTTCAACTCCACAGTTGGATTTTTTTAAAACTCTGAGATGGCAAAAGTCATCAGTGCAGGACGCTATCCACTGGACACAATCAGTCATTCAAGTAACAAAATGAGTATCTTCTTTATGGACTGACAAGGACCAATGCAGATTTTCCCAGAGAGAAATAACCTCATGCCACCACAAACTAAGCTCAAGTCTTCATTTTAAGATGCATTTCTAATGCCTAGCATTTAGGTATCAGCAAAATCTGATCGAGAATTGTCTGAGGCTGAGCCAAAGCAGAGTAAATAGCAAGACTGTTGTAACACAGAAAATTGTGAAGGCTTTGGAGAGCAGTTAATAACTTCTGTGGAATTTAGTAAGAACTAAATTTCCTGATACCTATTTTTGTTTTTCTGTGCTTCTTCGGAAAAGGCTCTCCGGAAAAGTCACCTTTGAGGATGGTTTGTCATAGCCAGGGCTGGACTAGTGGCAGGCATTGCTTGAGCTGAGTCCTGGTAGTTCAAGTAGAAGCTCTCCCACTTGTCATCACAGAATATATGATCTTATTACTCCTCCCTGGGTTCTGGCACTGATTGTTAATGCTGTTTGCAGCCAATGAAGTTTCCTCAGTGCTCTCTGCTGCCGTCTCTCCCAGCCCCTTCTGCTTTTGTTTTCCAATTGCAGCAAAAAATATGTGAATCCAATTTTCTGCCAACACCTAGATGAACCAACTCCAGAAAATAATGTGGAAGATAGCAAAGCAGGAAGATTTGTGTTAGAGTCATACTACTAGCTAAGGTTTGAGTGAAAATTGCAGGAGTTACTCTGTCTATCAATGACACAATGCCACTTCCTACTGTAGGACCTGAACAAATTAGCTACCAAGTCCAGCCCTCAACAGGTCAGATTTATCTCAGATTTTACTGGCAGGGAGAATGAGAGTCACTGACAGGACAAGCCCACAATTGTGAAGGCCCAGTAGAAGCAGTAGACCCACATCTCCTGGCTCACTTCCCTGGACATTTAACTTTTCACAAGCTTCCTGTTAGCCAGGGGTATTGCAGAGAGCTGGAGAACCTGATTGTTTTGGGTAAAGCTTGTCCACTGGCATTGAGAAGGTCACCAGGCAGGGCTGGAGAGATGTCAGGGCTGCAGCTGACTCCTCTCTGGTTGGGAGCAGTCCCTCGGTCAGAGCATGAGCTCCCCCCTTGCTCTCTCACAGCCTTATCCAAAAAGCATTGTCTGGAAGCAATTAGAGATTTTTAAATTTTTTTTTTTCTTTTTCTTCCATCGTTGCCTGACAACTTCAGCAGACACACATGTAGCCATCCCCCTATGCTTCTAAAGAACTTTGCTTACTGTTAACTATTTAAATGTTGAAAGTATTAAAGCTAATTGAACTCACTGCTCAGAGAACCAAGTCTGAGGTCAGCTGTCATAGACGGTAACACTGTTGTGGTAAAAGAACTTTGGGGTAGTTTAGCAATCTTTAGAAAGGCGTTCATGCCTGTCCACATACTTGTCAGTCCAACCTGTCACTGCTAATGGGGGGGGTGTTTTAGGTTAGGGAAACAGATGGAGCTGCTTTGAGGAACTCCTCGAGGAATGGCTGTACTCAGTGCTGAAAGTGGTGACAGGAGATGATACTCAGCTGGCCAAATTTTAGGCACCTTGCTTCAGATGCTTAACCTGGCAGAGTCTTTATGGTCCAGTGAGGGGCAAAGGGATGACAGTTGAAGGGGAGAATAAAAGATTGTCTCTTCCACAGAGAAATACAGATTCATATTTAAGTACTCTAATTGCCTTCCAGAGCACCTTGTTGTATCCTTGTCAACTTTATTGGAAACATGGAGAAATCCTCCTATATTTGTAGATATTGTGAATATGCTCTTAGTATCACACTGAAAAAGAGCCTCAGATGGTAAATGAGAAAAATCCTCATGACTTCAAAGGTATTACTATTTACTTTCATGCTGCTGAGGATTCAGCTCAGTATTTTTAAAATGCTAATGCTCCTTGGCCCCTGTGTGAACAGGTTTATTCTGACTGCCATACATTTTTTTCTTTGTGTGAGAAAAAAGGAAAAGAAATAGCTGGTGGCTGCTAATGGTACAGCAGCAACAGAAGGCTTGTCCCTAAAGGGATCCTTGCCTGCTGTAAATCCAGAGCAAGGGACACATCAGCATGAGACGTGTACAGCAAAGATGTTCATAACATTGTGAGAGCATCTTCTAGGTGCACAAATAGACTGTCTTCCATAACCCTGAACTGGTGGCTTTGGGGGTATGAAGTCTTTTGTTCTTGCCTGGAAAAAGTAACATGTTAGAAATAAACAGCAGGTTATGCTGATTTTATAGAAGGGTGAGTTGTCTTTAAGGAATGAGGAGGAATGTGAACAGTCCACATATCTAGGCAATCTTTGCCATCAAAGACTGAAAGGAAGGAAAAAAGACAAAAATAAACACATCAAGTATGGCTCAATTTTTTTCTCATCTGCCAGTTCTAAGGCCAGTAGATAGGCCTCCTTCTGTTTTGTAGGAGGAAAGGAAGTCTGTTGGAAGCTTGATTCTGGAAGGCTATAAGGAGACATACTGCTGTTGGACAGGTCATGGGACCAGAGGCAGCCAAGTTCTAAAGCATAGCTGTAGTTATGGTTTGTCTTGTTATTAATTCTCTACCCAGTCTTCTGGGGGACCACAGGAAACATCCAGATGGCAAAATCCATGCCGTAGACACATTCATATCCTTTCACATCTGTGACTATGGCCTTGCAAAGAACAACATTTGAGATTACACCACTCTTTGAACTATGGGCAAGAGGCTTAGATCCCCAGCAGCACAGGGAATGGTCATAAGTGACTCGGTCTTACTTACTCCACAATCAGTCAAACTTTGTAATCTGTACAAAACAATGAATTACTATCAAAAGAATATGAACAGCCCAAAGCAGCTGCAGGGCTCTTCTGGGGCAAAGTAAGGGTCTTGCATTTGTCTTCCACTTATATCAGAACGGGAACAACCTGATGACCTAAGAAGTGGAGTCATTTTTAATACCTGCTCTTTCCTCCCAGTACCTGGAGGGGTAGAGTCCTGCATGCCTCATCTCACTGGTTATCATTATTATGTCATCCAGATCAATCATTTCAAGCTCATTGGGTTGTAAATGCAGCTTTGATCATTCGTTACACTTTGTTAGTATTTATCAGAGCCAGGGCTCTGCTAATCCAAAACAGCAGTGCTCCAACAGCAAAGAAACTTGGGCTCCAAGAGCACTTACTGCAAGTTGCAGGGGTGGTGTTGGGTTTTGTTTGTTTTCTAAATTATTCACTTCTAAAAATTTCCCAACTGCTGCGGGGTAAAGCACTGAAAGGCAGAGGAAACCTTTCCTGTCTCAAGAGAGGCGCAGCAAGAGCGAAACGCAAAGCTCTTGCCTGTTGCTGTAAGCCCATTGCCACTCCAAAGGATTGGAAACAGGCACAGGAGAGGGAGGGATTCCTCTGCGGGAAAAACCTCTTTTATGTCAAAGTATGCCCAAGGCTCCTGGGGCTGATGCACAGAGCACTGAAGTCATCAAAACCGAGAGGCCTGACTCCTCAAGTGCCCCAGAGCAGGTCCCTCACCGCTTTAGGCTCCTTGCAGGCACCAGCGGCAGCTGATGCCGCACTCCGGACAAAGCAAAAGCGCCTCCTTTGAACCGCGAGCCCAGGAACCGAGCGGAGCATTGGATTCCAAATGGTCTCCTCAGCGATGACAAGCACAAATTCTTTAGCACCATCTAGCTAGCAGCGAAGGTAACCCGCACCGACACTGCTGCCCACGGAGGCTCCCGGAGCCCGAGCGACGGCAGCCGCCTGCGGATGCTCAGGGGAAGGGAGAGCGGATCCAGCCAGGAGCCAGGAGCGGAGGGAGCCTGTCCCAGAGAGCCAGATGGAGCAGGGACCAAAGCCTTTCTGAGGAAACAAAAATATGTAAATGGCCGTGGGAAGGGCAAGTGCAAATTTTATAAAACAAATGAAATGGTACCTTGTCCGACAATCTGAGAAAACAGGAGATGAGTATACCAAATGCTGTGGGAGCAAATCCGAGTGCAGAAAGCTCAACAAAGGGCTACAAAACTGGAAGGTGCCACACTAGAAAACATTAACAGAATAATCAGATAGTCAATCAAAATCCTGAAAAATTTAAAACAATATTTGCTGAAATGTTCCTGTTGATACAAAAAAAATAAAGTAGGGTGAACAGTTAAAAAGAGTTCAGTGTTTTGAAGTGAAAGATCTGGAATTTTCCTTTTTGAATGCAAATTCTTTCTCAATATTTTTATAATGCTGTATTATTATACAAAATAATTATATCAAATTATATAAATTATATAAAATTATATACAATTAGTATATACAATTACATTGTTATATAAAATGTAAAAACAAATCCCCAAAAATAAAGTTAGTAATATGCATTGTAATTTTATAAAAGGAACATTTCCAAGTCCCTCTTTTCCCCCAGCTGGTGGAAAAATTTGAAACTGATGGACAATGCATTTCTGAAGCCAAATATTAAAAAACTCAAAGAAAGTATTTTTCTCCCTAAGAGTTTCACAAAAAATTTTCAGAACTTCTTTTTTCTCCCTTATGATTCTGTTGAGAAGTCAGTTCAGCTGATATTGGAACCACCTGCGGGATAAGGCACAATATTTAAAGAACAGTTTGTCTGGGGAACATCCCCAAAGAATTGCTAGTAAAGTATGTATTTACCTGAATTGTTTCACATAGGACTAAATAATTTTCGGAAAAGCGTGCATCTTCAATCATGTCTTTGTCAAAGAAAAAGAATTAAAATACACAAAAATAGGAAGCATTTTGGTTTAGCACTGCCCAAATTATCTATTTATATTTAGGCCTTTGGAAAAATCCAACCGAGTTTTATCTTCACAATCAACTAAACCTATATTTTCATTTTTGATCTCTGCTTTTGACCTAAGTTATTTTAAACCACTTAGTAGGCATTCTTAAACTTCCTACCACAATGTGTTTATCTTTTTTTGGTTGGTTGGGGTTTTATTCTTTAAAGAAATTACCTAAAACACTCACGGAGCATGTTTCTGCAAGGATGACCACGGGCCAACTGATGCCTTTTTTTTTTTAAAGCACTTGTAGCCCATTTTTAGGCTGTAAAGACCCAAATCCAAGCCCTAGGCTAACTTGTGAGCCAGTGTTACAAGCAGTTGGTGTGGACAGCCTTCCACAGGTAGGAGGAGGTGTACAGAGGCAGCTTTATCTTGGAGCAAGGTCCCTGTTTGTGAGCTCCACATGCCCCACCAGAGCAGGCTGGCAGAGCCTCCTCACTCCTGATAAAACAGACATCACCCTACAAGGGCTGCTGGTACAGACCACACTCTTTGGAAAGGAGAGGCCCAAAGAGGCTCCAGATTTTGGGAATGGAACTCGTGTGGGGACAGAAGGACGTGGAACTGCAGAGGAGCACAACCTCTCCATAGCAATACGGGGAGCCTCTGCCAAGGTGTGTTACACTCGGCAACACGACACGCAAAGTGGTCAGAGGTGGAGGGAAAGGAAGCTACTGTTGAAGTCTGACGAAATCAGTGCCCACGTTGCTGAGTGGTGGAGTTGCTGGTGCCAAGGAAACAGGAGCCAACACTCCCACGAGTCCTTCGAGGCAACCAGCGTGCGGCCAGCTCAGCTAGCGTGGCAGTGCTCTCAAGGCTTTGGAAACAGCCCGTGTTTGGCTGGATCTGCTTACCTAAGGGGAGAATCAAGAGATGAGCTTTTGTTTGCTTTCCTTTTTTCGCTTGCCTGCATCACTCAGTTCTTTTATAATTGGGCTTGTACAAAATATTCTGTCAAGATGCATGTGGTGGAATTGCCTCTGAGACTCCGAGCACACGCTAGTCCCACACCCTCTCACACCCTGTAATAAGCTTTTTATTCTACTGCAATTAGCAGCCAGGAACCAGCCCCTCTGCTTAAAATCACAAACAGGCCTACACTTAATATTTTGTGCTGCTTTTGCTTTACCTGCTCATAACCCTTTCCCCTCCCTGAATTGCTTTCATATACTCACTGCCTGTCCAGTCACTACATGCTGAATTCAAACTCCCTGATTGCTTAATTAAGCAATTTTTACCTAAATGCTATATATTTCATACCAGAAGATACTATGCCTGTGAAATTAAGCAATACTTTCTGCAAACCAGTCATATATATTCTGGTGAGATGGACCACTGGGGTCAGACTTTCAGTCATATCCACAAGTTGTTTCCTGAATGTTTTGCAGGCCCTCTTATTACATACTTTGAAATTTCAGAGTAATATTTTGTCACACAATGCCAGCATATACAATTTTATTCCTCCACAAGACGGGTGATTTCCAGTGGTCCCAAATAAGCAAGGCACTTATTTCTTCCCTAAGAGAACTTGTATAGGAAATTAGGAGTCTCAGCTTCATTGAAAAACTAATGAAAATGAGATAAAATTAAGAATTTTAACCTAGTTCATGTAGACCATTTACAATATTTTATGGGGTTTGTCATCTAATAATACAGGTTGCACATAGGACACCCAGCTTGAATTTATGTCAACTTCAACAGAAAATATGTTCAACAGCAGTGGTTCAGGTTACTAATAATTATTAGTAATTTTAAAGGATAAAAAAGGTAGTGTTCACACAGGAATAGGATCCAAACCCCTCCCGCAGTTGATGGACTTCCCATTTAATATGACAGGCATTAGACCAGGCTGATTATATCAACTGATGTGGGGACAGGAACCGACTCTTTTGGCTGCATGAAAGAAAATTTCTTTTTATCTGAATAATTATTATTATCGTTGAAACAAAATGTATATTTTCTCAGCTTTTTATTTACAAGGTAAAGTGCTTTCCACAGTAAATCAACAAATATGAGTATTCATGTCACCAAAAGCTGATGATTAAAAATAATTACTTTAATGGTAGCTGGCCTGATGCCAAACATGATTAGCTTTCACATTTCAAGCATGATAGTAGATAATTTACATCTCCTTTCACACCAATACCAAACTACTCCTAATGGATTCTATTTTAGTTTTTATGAATTAATAGAAATTTAGTGTCCAATTCACTATGTTATAGACACCATTTGCTTTCAAAACCAAAGAATTGTTTCTAAAAAGGGCAGAAAGTAACCAAATCACAGGGTAGGAAGCCAATAAACTCAGCTTTCCTGCTGACAGCGTCCTTGCCTGTGTCCTTAGAGCTGTCAGAGGCAGAGTGAGAAGAAAACTTTTTCCAACAGGCCAGAAAATGCTGTCAAGGGGGAAAACTCACAGAAGCACCTACCAGGACACATGCAGATTGAAGACCTTCTATCCAAAAGACCAAGGAAAACCTCCCACCTACCCCAGTGGACAGGATTTTCTTCTGGGGACAGTGAAGGAAATTGGACATTTGCCTTTTGAAAACATCACAAGCTGTTCAAGGACCTGATGGGTCAAAACAGAAAATATGTTTGCATTCTTCTAAAGGAGTTTTAAAACCAGTTGCCTTTTACCTACCCATTAGGCCTGAGAACAGAGCCCTGAGCATATCCTGTGGGGATAAACTCTGACTTACATATGTAGGATGGCCCTCACCCACCTCAGTGCAGGTTCAGGGTGTCACAAGCACCCAAACTTTATGGGAGGAAGAGCAAAGAAATTCCATCTCCATCTGGTCTGGAAGTTTGTGCCCATAGGAAATGTGGGAATTCAAAACACAGAGAGAAGACATTGTGGGAAGGTCAGAAGGACAACCTTAGCTTTCAAATATGGGATCATTGCTTCTCGGCTGGAAAGGAGTGCACAGGAACACCAAGGCAAAAAATACCAGGGGTGTTCGTGTGGGGTAGGACTCACTAGGCATATGAAGCAGGAATGATAGGTAAGATAACATTTTCTATATAGAAGATAATAACCTTTCATGGAAATAATTACCTTTCATGAAGATAATAACCTTCAGCAGGCTGGAAGAGGATGGTTTAAGCTACCACAAAGAATAAAACCACCTCGGTGATTTGGTTTCCCTTTATTCCCAAATCTTCATCTCCAGCAGGCCCAGCAAAGCTTAAAGTTTTGCCTGAACTTCAGGACCAGGGTGTGAAAAGTGTAACTACTTTTGGTGGCTACAGGAAGCTGGAACCAGTGTTTCCAAAGAAAAAATTTGCTAACAGTATCCAAAAAACACTCAAATGAAAAGAAGCAAAGAGAAGCACCCTCCCTTCACCAGCCTATCCCACGTCCCTCAACACTACAGGAGAAAATTTCTGATGCTGGTGATTCCCTATGATTGCTCAGGGATGCAATAATGAACCCAGCCCAAGCTAATGTGTTTCACAGGACCTGTAAACATCCATTTTCTTTTGCTGGTCACTGATTAAAAGAAAATATATTAGTCAAGTTTAAGCCTTCACCTTTCAGCCTACTGCTGGCACAGCACATAAACACTTCTTGTGAAACCCTTCTAATTTACATTTCAATGGACCACAGCCCTCATCTACGCTGGCATTAAAACGTCCAGCACTGGCAGCCTCAAACATCCAGAATGGATGTGGTGCCAGCATCCTCCACGCTCCTTATGACTTTCTGTAGGCTCCCATAGGGGCTGACAGGAATCCAAAGCTCCACACCACATCAGCGCTTGGTTTGTGTGGAGAGTCTCAGCCCCAGCAGCAATTAATGCTGGTGGTAAAGCTGTTTTTTACGGGACAGCTTGTGCAGTTTTCCTACAAAGATCACTCAAATCAGTCCACAGAGGTTGCAGAGCAAATATCTGGAGGACAGAAGGTGCAGAGAAGAGCAGACAAAACTGGTGGGCTCTACAGTTGGAGCAAATTTGAAACTGCTTACTTAGAGATAAAATTTGGTATCACAACAGGAAATCCCAAGGCCTGTTCCTGTCCCCTAGGCTAATTGCTGTAGGTCTGGCAGTGCACCCCTGTTGCTGAGCCATCCCTTCTCACTAGAAAGAGCTCCCTACGCCTCCCCCCTCCTTTTGCTTTGGCAGAAATCCGAGTGTATCCTCCGCACTCCGATCTAAAGTAAACCGCCATGTCATCGCCCTAGCAGAAAAACACACAAATACCCTCCCACCTTCGGAAAGCAGCAAAACATTAAGCTTTATGGGTACAACAACTAATATAAAAAAAAAAAGCTGACTATTTAATGCAATGTTGTGGTTGAGAATTTAACCACACAAAAGGCAGAAAATTCAAACGTACAATTCCCACAGAAACCATAACTTGGCCACGTTTCACATACACACGTCAAGGCAGAAACTTTAACAGCGCGTTCCCCCATCTGAATTATTGCATTTGCAGAAGAGGTACAGCTCTCCTCCTCCTCCTCCTTTCACTTTTTTCACCTCGTTTTTTTCTCATATACGAATCCCCAGTGGTAGCATTTATGAAAAATTAGGGAAAGGGGATGCCAGGGGTGAGGAAGGGGGAGAGGAGCATGACTTTGGGTAAACACACACGCACTGGACAGGGTTGAAAAGCAGACCTTAGCCTCCAAATTGCTTCCAACTTCAGCTAGTTGGTGTCCAGGCCCCTGGGTTTAAGTTCTTTTCCGGGGCAATCACTGAAGTCTGCACCATAACTCAGCCTGATCACACAGCACCCAGCGCTAGACACAACCCTCTGCAGACTTAACCCTGGAGGGTGCTGCCTCACAGACAACCTGCAGAGTCTCCGTTCCTTTCATAGCTCTTCAACATAATTTTCAATTTGGCTAAAGATCTACACAAATTCTCTTTGGCCAATGCACTCCTGTTTCCCAAGGCACTGTTACGCAGGCAAATAAGGTGGTTTTAACTCACCCCTTAGTGTGAACAAGACTCTTTACAAGGGCAGGCTGAGTGACATCAGCCTTTGCATGATTCTGGAGCGAAGACATAAGTCACAGGTCTGGATCTACAGTTGGTTGCCTTCACCCCTCTACCACCACAGATGAAACAATGCCAATACTGCAAAAAACCCACCAATTCCAAGCTTCTCTGCTCAGCTTTTAGAATAGTAACTGCTGGTATTGTACATGCAGGCAGTAAACCTTCCTCCATCTGCC
The DNA here is from genome assembly GCA_013397295.1 of Polioptila caerulea. Classification (NCBI taxonomy): domain Eukaryota; kingdom Metazoa; phylum Chordata; class Aves; order Passeriformes; family Certhiidae; genus Polioptila; species Polioptila caerulea. The sequence continues at coordinate 1,398,047 of VYXF01010817.1, read as the reverse complement.
AACCTTACTGCTTAATCCCTTCCTACCTGCTCCAGAGAAGGAGGTACAGCAAGCAATACACTTTTTTCTTCCTCCATTTCCATTCTCAAGTTGGGAGTCAACTTTGCTTGAGTATCTTTACTCATATAAGCAAATAGGCATTTGTACCCAGAGGGAAGATGTGGTTCCAGCCATTGATGTGGGCTGCCTGCCTTGCTTGGCCCCAGGCAGTCACAGAGGCCAGTATGGAATATGTTATACTTAATATGCTGTGTTGCATGGTTTCTGGCTCTGTCCTAAGTGGCCCAAGCAGTTGGAAATCTGAATTTCTTGGCACTAGTGAATTTCAGCTCGTAGAGAGGAGAAAAATGAGGTAAGTTGCCTATTCATTTTACAACAATAAAGAACATAAAAATAGATGAGCCATTCTGAGTCACTGATGGCCCATCCAACCCCGTATCTCGTTTTCCCCAGCGGGGAGCGCTGGGTGCTTCAGAAGCAAATATAAGCAGCATGGCAATTACAGTGATCCCTCCTCTGGTATAACCTCTCAGATTCCAGCAATCAGCAGTTTGGGGACTTCCTGAGCCAGAGGTTGCATCTGGACCATCATGTTTAATAGTTCCCAGTAGACTTCTCCTCCATGAATTTGTCTAATCCCTTCTTGAACCCATTTATACCGTTGGCTTCTACAACATCCTGTGACAAGGAGTTTCACACTACAACTGCACACTGAGGGTGTTGGGGAAGCAGGGGGGGAGGAAAACTTCCTTTTCACTGATTTCAACTTGCTGCCTAATTATTTCAGGGAGTGCCCTCCAGTTCCAGTAGTACGAACAGCAGTAAAAAGTCATTGCTTGGGAACTTGCTTCCCACCATTCAGACCATTATCAGGTCCATCGAAGCTTCACTTTTATGGGCTAATCAGTATCTCATACAATCTATTTACTGTCTCTCATAACAGTGCAATTCCATATAGTCACCACCTTTCTCAGTGCTTTTGTTTTTACTGTAACCCTTCTGATACAGGAAATTTTTCTTTGGTAATGGACGATAACGAACAGGAGTGTGTATTTTAGCAGAAAAGTTTTGAAAGCAAATTATTTACCCTGAAAATACAGATATAGCTATAGGGGAAAAAAAAAAAAAAAAAGAAAAAAAGAAAGTAATTTTGCACTTTGGTGTCTTCAGTGACTTCAATTCAGCAATGGAGCTTTACTCAGATTTATGTCCAACCTTCTGTCAGCCACACAAGATATCTCCTGAGCTCCTACGTACACCCATATAAAACAATACAATCATATTACAGCATAATGATATATTATTTTTTCAATAATTACTATAATTGAATTATGTAATAACTCATAATTATATAGTAAAATGCTATGATGATATAAGCATAACACACACCATATATATTTAACTTTTTTATACATATGCATACACACGTGTTATACACAACATATAAACAATACTAGTTATAACTAAACAGAAATTTCTTTCACTAGTTTGATTATTTAATTCCCTAATTTAAGGGAATGTGTCATAGTTAGGAGAAGTTTACTGACATACATCCTTTTCAGGAACAGGGTGCAGGTTAGAGGGGAAAAAGTCCTACAACATCACCCACTCTACTCTTGCTGTCCTTCGGATAAAGAAAGATTTCACTCTGTCAGGCATGACTCCATCTTTTGCAAGGCTTCTGTGACTACAAGCAAAACGCAGGCTAAGACACAATGCCTTTAATTACACAGCAGACCTGAGTTTGTCAGGTCTCAGGGCAGAGTCTGTAGCAGCCAGTAAGCAAAAAAAACAGCTTCTGTCTCAGGTGCTGACTATTCCCTCATCTTTTCTTTCCCCTTTCACACGCAGTTGTTTCACACGCATCTCTTCTGTCCTGAGAGAAGGCTGGAACTTCAGCTGCAAGGACTTAGAAACTCCAGACTCTCTCAACTGTGTTTGTTTTCTCCTCCTCAAAAAACATTAATCCTACTTATTTAAGTTAATTTTAGGAGAGTTTTAAGCTAAAATGGCATTTATAAAAATTTTCTGCAGTGAAAAAGAAAGAAAACTATATTAAATCAAAAGCAATACTTTAAATTTACTACATCTAGTGCTTCAATTAGGATCCCTTTTTTCCCAATATGTATTTCTAACAAATTTTAACCAAAAATAAATAAAAGGATGCCATGAAGCCAAAAGATACTTCTTTTGGTAAAGAAGACAAGGAGTAATAGCTCAATCTTGGCCAACAGAAGTTTTGAGGACCAGTTACTACCTGCCAGCAATTAAAGATATGCTTAACCAAATACCACATCAAATGACAGCACCATACACCCATGTTACCATGGACATACCTTCGTGCAAGTGTAGAAATAAACATTTAAGAGCAATTAAATCTTAGTCAGATGACTAGAAATAAAGAAATGTGATTTGCTTTGCTGTTCTCATGGAATACATCTGACCAAAAGTTATGGAGCCTGATGCCTGGTGAGGTTTCTGAGGCTTTTCTTTAACCTTTCATTGTGTTGGTTTGTTACTTTTCTTTGGGGCAGATACACGCACATAGACCTCTCTAAATATATTGATGTGTGTGTATTAAATAAAAACATCCATTCTGCTTGAAAAGATTTTATGAGGGCTATTTAATGTCTGCACATCGTAAAGAAGACTGAAAGGCACTCTGCATACACACTGTATCACTCTTATTGCACCAACAGTTACTCACATGGTATCAAGCCAGGGAGAAGTGAAAAGGGGAAAACTCCACTTGGTGAAAGCTAAAGGCACAGAGGCACAATCTGTGCCAGGCAGCAAAGGACTTCTTTGCTGGCACCTGGCCTCTCCCAAACACAGCAAAGCAGTGCTAAGCACATTATTAATCTGTGTCAAATGCAAAAATCAACCTGTGTTCCTGCATGGGCTGCAAGATCTGGTGGTCCACAGGTAGAAATTCTGCCTGCTTTGCTCTGGGAGGGATAACACTCCAGAGAGAGTGAATGAAACTGTGGGGCAATGGAACAGTGCAACCTTGTCATGTGGGTTTTTCAAAAGGATTGCAAGCAAAACACCAACACCTCTGTGGAGAGTTTTCCTGCTGGACCAGAAACACCTGCACATTTTAGAATCATAGAGTCACTAAAGTTGGAAAAGACCTTTAAGATCATCAAGTCCAACCATCAACCTAGCACCATTACCATGTTCACCAAAAAACTGTGTCTTCAGACTCCATATTCACACTTTTTTTAGCAATTCCAAGGATGGTGACTCCACCACTTCCCTGTGCAGTGTGTTCTAATGTTTCAGAACACTTTCCATGCCTTGCATGTTCAGCTTATGGACATTTCGACCTGTGTGGACCCAGGACAGCACCAAACTGACAGACTGTGGAAGGCACCCACCACATCCCATGTCTTGGAGGGACTTCCAGCAACCACCACACACACCATGGTTCATTCAGGCAGGACTAGCCACACATCAGTCCTCCTTGACACAGGTTGGCCTATCCTGTTCCTAAGGATGCCCAGTAGCAGACACGTACTGGGCTCCCCAGACAACCTAGTCCAGGGTTTCACCAAACTGCATCATTGTCTGACACCATCTTCCATGACAGGGAAGGGAAGAAAAATGAAGAGCAGACAGTCTATCCAGCCTTCATTAGCAGAAATGTTCTTCTGTGTCTTCTTGGTTGACCTTGTCTACTAAGACATACTGAGAGATAATAATAATATTAATTAGCACTTATATAGCACTTAATCCTCAAAGCACTTTACAAACATTAGCTAATTAACTAAAAGGCAGATTATATATGTGTCTGTACATATAAATAAATAAATACAAAAGATCTGGGAAGCCTGCCACATTCATCCTTGCAGAAGTAAGGCCTTGCAAACTGCCTGCACTACACAAATTCTACTGCTTTCAGGAAATCATGCCAGCTTGGTTCAAAGCCCACAGATCAGCTTATGAGTGTGTACTCTGCCATCCATATAGACCTGCAAGTAGGGAAATTTCTTTAGGACAACCATGAGATGATATTAATTAAGCAGGCTGACTTAATTTACTACTCAATAGGCTTATTTTCCAACATGAGGAGCTGCTAATGACTGTAAATACTTGCATTATAGTTGCTAGCCACTTTAAATAATTGCTAGATACCAATTAAACTCACAGAAAAAGAAACAAGGTCAGGAAAATGGCAGTATTTTAAATCTCCCACTATCTTACATAATCCCTGGGTATTTCTTTTCCTTCCAACTCAAATGACACACAATCCTATGGACAAGCTCCTTTTAGGAAAGGTTTCTCCTTAGACTGAGCTGCTTCACGTGACAAGTGGGAGCCTTTTCTTATGGCTTTTGTTATATCCATGAAAATGGTGGTGGTGGGCCCATAGGTTGTGTCAAAGGGGAGGTCAAGATCCCGTGGGCTGCTATGGGGACAGGAAGGCTGGGATCAGCCTGAAGGACAGGCTGTATGGAATACCCCATTCAGCATCTCCTCATGTTCTATCTACCCAACCAAGTCTCTGCACTTTGACACAGTTGTGGGGCTGTCCCAGAGACAGGAAGCCCAGCAGCAATGGGCAATGCTCTCCTTGCTGGCAGTTCTGGCTGCTCCCATCTACCTCATGGAGTTGGCAACAGCGTTTTGCCTCCACCTTTCCCTTCACCTCCCCCTATTTTGCGTTATCTAACATTGTGACTGAGCTTGAAACTCTGAGCCATTCCAGACTAGGAGCCTGTGGCTGGTGATGAAACTCCAACAAGACAAAAAAAAATGCAGCAAATTAAAGAATGAGACTGTATGAAATGTAAATGGAAAGCCACCTTCCTGACTTGTGGACAAGGTAGTAGTCACACAGTGAGATCAAATTCATGCTGCATATGCCTCCCTTGGAGAAAAAGAAAAAAAATCAAATTTAAATTACTATTCTCCTTGCAGTTAGAAATGTGGCTTGGCTGAAAATGTTGGCTGTGAAATCCATCCCTGCTCTCAGGTTTTGCTTTCCCCAGCACAAGTACGCATGTGTACATGCAACAGACACAAGGTGCCACACAACACCCATACCAAATCAAGAGGGTTTAAACATCTGTGAGAGAAAAAAAACCACAGGCATCTAACTCTATAGATCCTCTTGCACAGTGGCATGGGCCAGGCCCAGTTTTCCTACAGAGTTAGAGCAACATCTCTTTTAAAATTCTGGATTCTTTCCTCAGACAGATCTCTGCCTTACTAAACAGTTCTTACCATGAATTTTCTTTGAAGCTGTAAAAAAACCCCACCAAAACCACAAAACAAACAAAGAAACAAAAACATGTAAAAGAAGTGACAGGCAAAAGCTGAACATTGTCTATTTTCAAGTGAACTACAGCTCTTTCTGCAACAGGGTGTGTATAAGACAAAGTTACACCACTGCAGATCCATACTGACACCCCCAGGTTAGATTATACCTGACAGCAGTAATAAAACTTGTTAAATTGAAAGGGGGAACAAGAACTTGTTTCCTATTGCACAGGTATAATGTCCACAGAAGGCAACAGGAGTCATACCAGTCGTACCATACACAGATGAGGAGAGAATTTAAAGCTTTATACTGTAATTTATTCTCTTTTAAGAAAGGAATCAGATTTGGACACAAGCCTGAAATGTGCTGCTTAACATTTTACATATTCCCACCACTAAAACAAAAGCAGCAGGTAAGTAATTTTTTATTTTATTGTATTTATTTTTCCTACTTGCAGTGGAGTCTCTCCCTCTCTGGATGCAGCTGGACCATCTCTGCCAGAGGACATCCCTAGGGCTCACTTTTAGAGAGTTTATTTGGTTGGGTTTTTTTTTTTTTTGCATTTGGAATGCAGTAGATTATATCAAGTGTCAGATATTTTCAAAACATTTCCCAAGGGATAGTACTCCTATAAATTCTTCACACATACACTTCTTAACTTTCCACACTCTGAGTGCTGTGTTGTCCACAGACCTGCTGGTGTTACTGCAGGAATCAGGGTAAAGATCTGCACTGGCTGCAAATTGGAGAAGGCTCCCAGTGCCTTTCAGGATTATGCACAAGAGAAAGCAGGCTGTATTTAAATACACAAATCCATAGGATAGCATCTTTTTCACTTCTGTGAATGCATAAGATAAAGAAATTTTATAGTTGTTGAAATTACTAATTTAGAGGCTGACAGATCTTTCAAAAAAAAAAAAAACCAACCTGAGAAAAACTATTACTTTCCTTCTGGCTTGGTGATCACATAATATAGTTTTGATATCTGCACATTTTCTCAGAATTAACACACTCAACAGATGTCCAGACAGAAAAGAAACAAATTTGTTCACAAAGAAGAACACTGTACAAATGGTGAACCAACATTAGAAAACTAAATCCACCTACATGTACTAAAACTTAATATGGTGTATGCACATATTTGAAAACATCTGTGTATAAGTTCAATTGTATAACAGAAAACCCTGGAGAAGATTCTGGTACATCCCCAGGGTCTTCAGACGATTTTTTTCTTTCCAGAGAGCCCATGAAGTGAACTTGTAGATCCACTGGCCTCGTTAAGCAGCATTTCCCAAGGTCTGAAGTGCCTGCATGGAGCTAAGGCCAACATAGGACTTCAGCAGGCTGGGAAGAGCTGGAAATGGAAGTGCTCACAGGACTCTTGTTTCATCTTGTTTGGTTTTTTTCTTCAAGAGGAGAGCGTGGTCTCATGTTATGGGGTGTTCACAGTCACAGAATCACAGAAAATGCTGAGTTGGAAGAGATCAGGATCATTGAGCCCAGCTCCTGGCCCTGCACAGGACACCCCAAGAGTGACACCCTGTGCCTGAGATTGTTGTCCAAACACTTCTTGAGCTCTGTCAGACTTGGTAATGTGACCTCTTCCCTGGGGAGCCTGTTCCAGTGCCCAACCACCTTCTGGGTGAAAAACCCTTTCCTAATACCCAACATAAACCTCCCCTGACCCAATTTCATGCCATTCCCTCGGGTTCTGTCACTGGTCACCACATCAGTCTCCACTAATCTGGAAAAGAGGTGAAGAGGAAGTTGGTAAGAAAAGGAGAGTAAAGGGGAGGACGAAATGTTTGAAGACACTGCTCTGACATTCCAACATCGTATTGCTTACTTGCTCCGTGCCCTTTTGGAGGAGTGGCTCAGCCCTTGGAGGCAGCCAGAGCAGCCCTTCCTTGCCCTGGGGCAGTACAGGAACGGGTCCCATGTGCCTCCAGACCCAGGGGAGGGAGGCAGGGAGGACACACAATAGAGGGAGTCACTTCTGCAGCCAGGAAGAGGAAGGAGAGCTGAACAGGACTCACCATCACCTTAAACTCCTGCTTTGCGTGTTCCCACAAGCCAGAGAAACACCCACCTGCCCCTGGCAGGGAGATGATGTGTTCAGAGATAAATACTCACCCTGCCCACAGGCCTTCCAACACCCACAGCCACTGAGCTCTGCCCACATCTAATCCTCCCTTTCTGTAATTCCCTTGAAATCGGGCATTAACTAACTTTCTTTCCACCTGTCACAACCCACAGGGAAATCCCAGGCCAGATTCAGCCCACCCAGCCAGCTGTGACATGAAAAGGTTGCAAGTACACAGCAGCCTCATCAGAACTAACCCTCATAAAATACTTGAAAAGAGAACACGCAGAAGAGCTTCTCCCAAAAGATACAAGTCCTTCCTTTACTGTGTGAACTACTCTATGAAACCAATGTGCTATTTATGTCTAAAAATGAAAGGCAATAAAAAAAAAGAACTGTTTTATGTTGCTCAGCAAGAAATAGCACTCCTACATAACCCAACTCTTTAGAGTAAGGGTCTTTGCACACCAATCTAACACTCCTTTGACTCCAACAAAGTGGAATAAAATCTATTTCAAATATATTATTTGATGAAAGCAGATGTCAGCAGATACTGCCTATGTAATTGATATTTGATTTATTCAAGATTTATGCATGCTGTGCCTTAGATTTATTAATGATAATCCCCTGCTCTTGTGTTTAATATAGTGGAACCAAAACATAATTTGCTGGGATCAGTCAGAAATGCATCAAAGTGATTAACTCTACATGCAAACCATTATCCAGTGACATCCCTACTGTGCATAGTGCAAAAGGAGGCAATAATACAGTAATTGGCTTCACTTAAGCAAGTCAGATATTTGCTGTGATTGCTGGTAAAATTTGGTCCCTTTAATCTCAATGGTGCTACTTCTTCACATCCTTCATCTTCCCTTCATATACTGCTGTTTGCAGAAGAGTCAGAAACTTAAAATAATAATAATAATAAAAAAAAAAAAAACTGAAAAGCTGCACAGCCACAATTCCTCCAACTACCTGGCAATTCAACATGAGGAAATCATCAGAATCACAGTCAGCACAGCAGTGAAACTCAGCTCTGCTCCTGAAAGCAACTAAGAGGGTCCCCCCCCCACCCCTCCAGAACTATGCTATTTGCAGGTTGTTCATGGCATCCCTCTCACTGCAGGGATGGAATAGAGAGCAGCACAGCAAGAATAGCTTGAAAAGACCTCAAAGGAGGGATTAGGTTCAGCAGGGAGGAGAAACTGTGACTCTGTGAGTAATCACAGAGGTTGGAAAGGCACATCCTCAACTTCGGCTCCTCCTCACTGCTGGGTGCTAGTCCTTTATCCAGAGAAGGAGCAGGAGTCCTTTAGCTCTTGGGGCTGGGGACAGAGACTTGAATGAAGAGGCAGAGAGCAAAAAAGGCACAGAAAACCCCAGTCTACATAGGCAGAAGGAGGAAAGCTGTTGGAAAAAGGCAGCCTGTGAATTTCCTCACTGGAGTCATGACAGCCAAAGTCTCCATTTAGCCTAATTAATTTGTTCCACTCTTGAACAATACAATTTCAGTTACATGTCTTACGAGTTGTTACATTTCCAGGCAGATCCATTGCCATTGCAAGAGCAACCAAGTGTTTCCATGTTGTGGAACTAATTTTTTATCTCCTGGACCTGCACAGTCATTCTGCTCCCGATGACTGGCTGGATTCCTTTCTGCAAAAGCCAGAAAGCACCTTTACCTCTGAGTTCCTTCAGCACAACTCCTGAAGCTGTCTGGGGGGTAGTACTGCCCTAACAAACAGTAAATGTGGTGTTCTGACATTCAGTCTAATCAGAAAGGAGGTGCCTTGAAAAAGGAGAATTTTTGAAATGAGATGTTAAAATCCACCATCATTATCACTTATGGAAAGAACATGTGCTTAACATGATTTTCTCTTTCTTTCCACATGAAATGACAAAATGTAATGAAAAAACCAAAATCTTGTTTCTCCCAGATACAAGGGTGATGAAATATGATACAGAATTTCCTCACTAAAAAGAGTTCCTCCAGCATTGAGGATGCTGGTTGAAGAGCATGGTGCATGCAAGCCCTGAAAAATTTGACAGAAAATGCAGAGTCCTAGCAGTTAGAACAGGACACTGGGCCTGCCTTGCCACAGAGAAGCTTTGTGACCTGCCAGATTGAAAAGAAGGACCCTCTGGATGGCTTGTTAGAGGAGATGCTGAGAGGAAGAACAAGAGAGATCTGAGCAATTCTTATTCTCTCATCTTCTTGTCTTCCAAGAAGATAGACCTAGGAGGCACCAAAATGAAGCAAGTCCCAGCCACAAGAAAGGAAGAAACAGGAAGTAAGAGGTAGTCTACTTTATTAGAAGAGAAAAGGAATTCTAGATTTAGAGTAATCACTCTTGTTCTTTTTTTTGTCCCTCCTACTAAAACAGGCCAGCCTCCTTTCTGTGGCTTACTCTCCCTTGATACCAGGAGGGGAGAGTCTCTGCTTGTCCAGCATATGCCTCAATGCACCAGTATTCATGGTTCTCATTTTCCTGCAACTATTTCTACACAGCACAAAAGAGTCCTCTTCTCATGGAGGAGGACTGCATAATTCTCCCAGCGTGGGGTTTGTGCTCTGGCCAACATCAGCGAAACTTTCTCTTTTCTACCTGGATATTTAAAGAGGAAAAATTTGCCCTGCATTTCCAAATGATGCAGCTAACAAGCTGAGATTATGACATCAATACTCCCTGGTGGGAAGGGTCTACAGTTCCCTACTGAATTTATTGTTGAACAAAATGGAAAAAAAAAAAGATAGTTTCAATTAAAAGAGAATTCATATCACATGCAATTTAAAAACCCAAAATCTTCATTAATATACTTTTTCCAGATTGAGAATAATCACAGCCATCTGGAGATCAAATTATAAAATGGAGACTTGCGCTGTAAGAAGGAATCTTGTCACTCAAACCTTGTACAACTTTGTCTTTTAAAAAGATGGCTAACATTGATTTTATAATGCTCTGCTTCATCCTTTTTCCAGACTGCTTTATCCTTAAAGTTGTTCCAGAACACTCCTGGTGTATCCACGGAATACCTGAGACAGGAGGAGCTGTCCTGATCACATCATTTCACTGCTGAGACACTAAAGAAAGAAAGAAAGGAAAAGAATTACCAGGAGCAGACGAAATATACATTGGGAAAGTGAATACCAAAACCCAGACAAACAGCCTAATTGTCCCCATAGATTCAGAAAAGTCCCACAGACAGTCACAACTTTCCAAGCCCCACAAGCTCCATATGGGGCTCTTCTCCTCCAGAAGGCTAATTCCAGAGAAGAAACCTCACAGGGCAACTGTACACACTGCCAAGAGAGAGGCTTCTGGACACACAGAAACATCCTCCAAGTACTCCTTCCCCTTCCAAAGCTGTTTGACTGCAGCCCATCTTCACCCCCACTCTATGCTTTCCTTTCTTCAGCCCTCACCTCTGTTACCTTTTCCCTTGTCGACCAACTGAGCTCTTTTTCACAAAATCCAGCTCATCCCCCCACACTGAGGAATTGAAAGGGCCTCACGCTGCTCCCTGAGGGCATCTTCCACCCAGCCTGACTGTGCTCCCTTTCCTGTTTCCACTGAAACATCTCTCAAGACAAGAGACACCTACAGCTCCATGTGCATGCAGTGAGGGATGTTTGTATTGACCTCAAATGCCCTACAGTAATAAGCACAATTCATGACAACTCCCACTTTCAAAGCTCAATGAAACAACCCTTTGCATTTTAATGACACTGATTAAGCTCCTTTAGAATACAAAACCCAAAAACTTCAAACCATTCGTGCTTAACCCCATTCAAAGTGATCAGCTCAGTACTTTAATTTTCACTGCCTATCCCCTAACACACACACCCAAGAAACCAAACTTGCAGCCTCTTGCCTCTCAGAATCATAGGACAGTCATCCAGAAATCATAGGATAAGCTGAGAATGAGTGGTATACTGAAAATACTCTACTTCAAAAATCATTTTTTACGCCTAATGGCCACATCTTCACGGTCTTTTCCGTAGACAGAAGGCTTAGCTCTTTATGGGAAAACTGAGGATTTTCTTTGAATGCATGCCTTCAGGAATTGCAAGATCAAGGGAAAAATGAAAGCAAATGCAAAACATCAAGTATCAGAAGAGTCATGGTTAAAGAAGAAGGATGAGCTGACAATGAGGACAGAAGGTCAGTTCATTAGGGAAGCTCTGATATAAAACACGGGAAATTTTTCTCAAGAAAACCAGGAAAATAACATCTTCAATTAAACTACATATTATTTTGGGTGTTTGAAGAGAGATGTCCTTATTTAAGAAGTTCTCAAAGTATATAAATGGCTAATCCCACAAGCAACAATAATTCCCTACAACCTCTTCTGCTCTGTAATGTTGCTACTGGGCCAAATATCACCCCTTTCCATCACTGCATTCCACAAGAAGCTTGGTATACACAGAAGTATTTTTCATCTCTGCTATCCAGAACACAGACCTTTGAAAGGCTCAGTGCAGACCCAAAGCAAGAAATGGGCTGGCAGAACTTACACCTCACCACTGAGCCAACTTTGAAATCAGCTGAAATTTCCATGCCCTTCAAAGCTTTTAGATGAGCTGATGTAAGACAGTAGCAGTGGGAAAGAATGACAAGTTGACAAGTATTAATCTGTTTAAACTCACTGCTGAGCTATAACTAAAATGCCTGGAAAGTTGTCCCGTATTCCATACATGCCAGGAGAAAATATGAAATACCATTTTCAGCACTGCCATAATTCAGCTTTGACAATGCTCTAAATAGGGTTTCCCAGGGAAAACCATCTCTCTGTGTCCTTTCACTCTTGAGCTGCGCCTCTGTTGATGTAATTTGTATCATCCATTTCCTCGGTGGTTTCCAAGTTACCCCTCCACTCCCCACATCCCTGCACCCAACAGCAGCTCTTTGCTTTCAAGACACCCTACAAACACTTCACACAAAACAGGAAGGAATGGTGGCTCTGAAACCCTCCTCACATCTTTCCCTGTGAATGGTACCCTAAAAAAAGGACTATTTGGCCTCACCATAAACAGGCCACAGGGATGCAGAGCCATGATGCAGAGCCACCTGGGGAAGGAAAAGGGCTACATGGCACTGCATGGGCTGGTGCTAATGAGCTGGACTAGTCCCTGCAATAAACCCACATCTAAAGACTGCTCCTCTGAATAAGGATATTCTAGGGATACAAGGATGTTAACAGGATATGGCGTCGATGATTTAAGACAGTGAGTGTCTCCTTTGAGCTAAGTGTCCCTGCCTTGGCAGAGAGATGATGGTATGCTGGAAATATTAAACTAGCAACCTCCGTGGAGATACATAGCTGCAAGTAAGAACAGAATTTGAAACCCTGTCGTCAGGATAAGTCATCAAACAGATCCTCCTAAACAGCAGCCAAATATATATCCGCATCTACTGTTGTAGGTGTTAATGGAACAGCTCCCAAATATGAATGCTGAAATAACATCCTGATCTCCTGTAACCAGAGCTAAGAGGATTTGCCATTGATATACCAGCTCTGAGCTGGATTTACTTCAAAATTCTCAAAAGCCCCTGCAATGGTATAAAGCACGTTTTTGTGACAAAGGAATCTGGAGGAGTGCTTCACATGGAGCACTGGGCAATACGTAATGAATTCCACATTCTAGCTTTGTCCCCAGAGAAGGCTTCCACAGATTCCACAATGGAACAAGAGGTTTATTGAACAGGACAATGTGAGAGGAAATCTATTTTACAACTTCAAGCAAGCGTCTGTCCACAGAGGATGAACAAAATTTGTTGCTGAAAAGAAAACCTAATACTAAGCAAAAGAGCCTAGACAGAAAAGGAACAAAATGTCACCTTTTGTAGTTCTTCACTCATATATTTGTTGTATGTGTGCACCCTGCCCTACATACATCTCTATGTAGCATGTACACACAGATGTTAGACAGAAGCACTCTCCAAACACAAAAAGGAGCTAAAACTGACATAATCCTGTCCTCTGGAAGTTCTCAGTATGGAAACAGTAGTTAGATAATTCTACATTTGAATGTAGTATAGTTAATCAGAACTTTCCCAGGGGCATTTTAGAATTAGGAGGAATGTTATTAAGGAATACAAATGTTTTATTTCCTAAACTGCCAGTAAAAGGTGACAATCAAAGTA